>JAZHYW010054034.1:0-13657 GCA_037355805.1 Ixodes ricinus | reverse complement strand
TTTTGGATCTCGGATAACTTGGCCGGTATCGTGTTGAGTGAAAGAAGAAGCGCCAGGGCCACGGAGGGGCATGCCTGCACGAGCAGCAGCAGCATCATATGTATTTTCTTTTCAATAGAATCGGTTGCTAGTTCAGCGCTTGTCCTGTGTTTTCTCCTCTGTCTGTCTTTGCCCTAGTCGCGCTGTAAGTTATAATGGACTGTGATTTTGTAAACATTGGAAAGGTCTATACATTTTTATAAAAAAATGGTTGTTAGTCAGCGCCTGTCTTGTGTAGTCCTACCTTCATGTCTTTGTCTCTTTCCCGCTGCTTTCTCACGAACAACTCATACCAGAAGTGTTGTAAGTTGGGCGAGTTGGTATGATGACATGATGAACAGAACAGCGCACAGAAAGACAAGGACAGAGAAAAGGAACATGCAGGACACACAAGCGCTGACTCGCACCTGAATTTATACATAAAAGGAAGAAGAAGAGGAGCACGTTCTGAAAGACACGCAGGGCACGCAGTGCGTGTCACACGCACTGCGTGCCCTTTACCATTTAAGGCTGCGGTCCCACGGCAGCCATCTTGAACAAGGCGTTAGTTCAACCAATAGATGGCGACACGCACCCGTGGGGTGGTGGAGCCGTTTATACTGAGAGACATTTGGCCTTCTAAGGATGTTTTGACGGCTCTGAGCAACCACAGCAGCGTAGTCTGACAGCCGGGCGATGACTCGCTTCCGTCCGCCATTTTGTGGCTCTGACGCTAGGAACTCAATTAGCGATGGCCCAGCAATACGGAAGTATGAGAGAATGTCAGGCTGCGCATAAATTGTGTTATCGCGAAATCAGCGGCGAGATGTCTTAGTGGCGCCACACGCTCCGTCACCATTCGTGACGTCATAACTCTCGTGAGGAACAAGTATCAACGGCGTCTGGATGAGTGGTGAGCCTGAAATCATAGCGCTCTCACGGTGGCATGGCCCGAGCACCGTCACGATTGAAGCCTTTACGTGGCTCTTGTTTGCGCCGCTGCCAGCTGTGCTCAGCTGGCTCAATTAGCGTGGCCCAGCAAACGGATGTATGAGAGAATGTCAGGCTGGGTATAAATTGTTCTCTGATATACGGAGATGCGGTTCGGCGGTTGTCACGGGCTTTCGCAATCTTACCAAGAAGGAATCAAATGTTAATTGACGTGTCGATATTCTATCAATGAAAACTCCTTCTGCGGGAATGCACGCTCAGTAGACTTAATCTTCCAAGAGACCAGTGGAAGCGGACGTCAAGTAAACTGCTTCGCGATTTACGGTGCTTACTTCACCATTTTAATGACGACTGAAATTTACGTCACGAAATATTGTGTTTCACGGGGTCCGGAAGATGTTGTAAAGGTTGTTACATTATAGTTCCCAGAAAACAAACGCCGTTGCAATATTTTCGGAAGTACCGACACACATAATGTTGTAAGTACAGCTTAGGAGGAATATGATGAAAACCAGCAGAATAAATAGGAAGACGTTTATTTGCAATGAAGACACTATGAATGAACGGCGTTTAGCGACGGCATGTTATGAGCGTTCGGGAATTTATAAGTTCACGTGATTGCTAGCTATGGACATGCGGACAATGAAGAGCAGTTTTGTCGGGAGATGGAGTTGCGGTGATGACCTGATATCGGACGACTCGTGGCAGACGAACAAGCAAGTTTCTTCTCAGCGAATGGTAAGCGTCCAGTGTCAAGCACAGCACGTGGTTACCGACGAGAAGCAGTTCAGTGAACAATCGCCAGGTTCTTGTTCCAGCAGCACGCGACGGTTTCCTCTTACACGGTAAAAACACCCGCCGAAGCAATGTTTGGCGGACGAAGAGCCACACCCCTCGATCTCATGATACTATGGCCTACGAACGAAGATCGAGAGATTCCCAGATCGGGAGTAATGGCAGTTTATTCGGTCGGACAACTCGTCTACGTGAGGAATTTCAACGGAAGTCGGGCCTTCCATGTAAAGCTTGAGTAGAAAAGGCTTTATGCTGGTTGACCAGAAGATGTCATCCCTCTGAATGCGTTGGATATCAATGCCCTTGAGAGTAAATAGAACTAAATCACAAAACTCTCTTTGTGTATTGTGTAACTGCCTTTATATTTGATAGTAGAAGCTATGGGGGTGATTTGGACCTTTCACACCAGGCTCCTTTTTCTTATTTTTCGCCTCATACTCCTTTGCGGTTTAAGTATGCTTCAAGAATCTTTTGGAACGGGGACACTTTACGTCAACGAGGCCATTTTTTCCAAGTAGTCGATCAGGGAATGCTGCTAGAAATCCGTCCCTCATATTAACGAATAAGCCGCACTTCTGCACAGTGCAGTTTTCCTGTTTCACGTACAGTTGTAAAGCAGCATCCTCATTGGTTCTACCATATTCTGTTGCGGGAGAAGAAAGGTCTTTGGGTACACGATACTTGAAACAAGTCTGGCACTGTACGTTGTGGTTCGACACCCACTAATGTCGTCGTCCTTATAGAGCCTCATCATTTAATCGTTACCTCGTCACCTCATATTGCTCTTCATCAACAATAAGTACAATAGGCTACCGCCATATTACAATACATGAATTAAAAAATTAATTGCTTCAGTCCTTCATTATGTTTATTATTTATATAATGTTAATACGTTACATTACCTCAAGACGATCGACGTACATCGTCGATCTTCAAATGTAGCTGTATATGAATTAGACGCACAATCACAAAGAACACAGCGTGTGGCCTCTTTTCTTTGGATTGTCTTTTTGAAACCAGCGCAAGCTGGCATTTTCTCTTCTGAGACGGTTAGAACGGTCGCACATAAAAACCCGCGTTTCTCCTACCCGGCTGCTTCCTCCTCTCATCATGTGCACCGGATTATAACTAAACAAGCTATAATAATGGTGTATTATTCATATTTAGTTTCAGTTTAGCAATAGGCTACCGCCTATCAGCAATAGGCTATCAGCAATAGGCTACCGCCATATTACAATCCAAGAATTGAAAAATTGAGTCGTTCAGTCCTTCAACAGGTTTATTATTTATATAATGTTATTACGTTACATTACCTCGAGACGATCGACGTCCATCGTCGATCTTCAAATACCTGTACATAGATTAGACGCACAAGCGGGGGGCATCGGTTGCCGAGTGCATGGTCTATCGCACACCAGCTCGGAGCACTTGGAGCGAAAGCTCGCGCTGCAGAACCCACCCCACCCCTGCCCGTTTCGATCTGGAAGAGCATCGTACCGGCGTGTGGTCGTGTATCACTATACTGCGTGGTGCACGTTAAAGACCCCAGGTTTGCGGTTGTACCGCACTGGCTAAATTGCTCATCTACACCTGAGACACCAGACGCCCACTAAGGCAGACTAACTCCCGGCTGTATAAACATACACACCACAATTTGCTATTAGACGCATAATCACAAAGAACACCGCGTACCGCATCTTTTCTTCAGGCTCGCGCGTTCTCTCTCTTGAGACAATTAGAACGGTCGCACATAAAACCCGCGTTTCTCCTACCCGGCCGCTTCCTCCTCTCATTATGTGTAGTTGGTTATAACTAAATAAGCTATAATAGTGGTGGATTATTCATATTTACTTTCGGTTTCAGTCAGGGAAAAGGAGTTTCGTGGGAACCAGAGCCAATAAATGAGCTGCGCTTAGAGTATCGGCACTCTCTTCCCCGACACTGTTGTGAACGCCGCCATTTGGGTGCTTGTGCAGAACAGGCGCAACTGCCGATCGTCATGATTCAAAAGTGCGACATCCTCAGCATTAGATTCGGTGTTAGGAAGCTCATGTAATGTTGCTTTGCTTTGTCGCAAACTGTTTAAAGTGGAGGACGAAAAAGTGTTTCTTGTGATTTCAGATAAAGCTTCAAATAACTGGCAACCATGATTTTAAGCCACAATATGGCCAAGTGTCGCTACTCTGAAGCGTAGCTTATTTAATGACACTATTCATGCTCTTGTTCAAGAGGCATGTATTACCTGGAGGGGACATGACGTAAGGCTCCGTGGATTCTAGAAGCCACTACCTTTTGACACCTGCCTCTTCCTCATTGTTCCTGCTTGTGCCAGTAAATTAGCTACGGTTCAGAGTAACGACACTTGGCCATATTGTGGCTTAAAATCATGGTTGCCAGTTATTTAGTGGCTCTAGTTCGCTCGATAGCGAATAACCTCACCAAAGACAAGTGCCAGAAACGCCACAGCCACCCTTATGTGCCATGTTCAATCGGCGTGGTGTACAAAACCCCACTAACGTGTGGTAAAAGCTATGTGGGCCAAACTGGACGGTGTCTAAACGATCGCCCTCTCGAGCATGATCGTTCACTAAAATCTACGGTGGGCGGTCACCTTCCCGTTCATTGCAATTCCTGCTCGTGTACTCTGATTTTTAAAGGCACAACAATAATTGGACATGATCGAGACAAGACGACTCGGGAAATCTTGGAAGCACATTGCATCAACAGCCTGGGGGACTGCTGTGTTAGCCACCCATCAGTGAAACTACTTCAAACCGAAACCTTGTTTTTAGATCGGACTATGGGGCACAGACATTGTAGTTAAATGGTAAAGGGCACGCAGTGCGTGTGACACTGCACTGCGTGCCCTCCGTGTAATTTCAGAACGTTCTCCTCTTCTTCTTCCTTTTATGTATATATTCAGTTGCGAGTCAGCGCTTGGGTGTCCTGCATGTTCCTTTTCTCTGTCCTTGTCTTTTTGTGCGCTGTTCTGTTCATCAACTCATACCAGCCTGTCTAATTGTGTATTTTAATTAACCTGCATATTTCGCCTGGAAATAAGATAATCTTAAAATGGTTCTAACGGCTAAACAAATGACAACCACTTTTTGTAAAGCTTCCTTCCGAACTATTGTTCAATCCATGAGCTACACGCACGTTTTATTTCTTAACTCGTGCAACACATTAACTGAGAATATTTCCACCAGTTGGGGAAATCTGCATTTCGTTTGGAGGCACTGAATCAGACGCAATGTTTTTTAGAAGCGCTCAAACTTAACGGTAGACATGCGCGCCGACCACGTAAAGTATAAATGCACTCCACAAAATGCGGGCCCAGTATGTCGATATGGTTTCGCTGGCAAGAGGCTGTTGCAAGTCCACGCGGGCTGCTTTGGAGAGCTCTGCGAAGTTTTCTGTTCATTACGCTCCTGTCGCGTTGTGCTGCATCTGAGGCTGTAGTGCAGATATTAATTTGAAAGATTAAAATTGCGCTTCGGGACTTTTCACGTGAACAGGACTACGCGTGTTAGCGATCAACGCGGGCGGGCGTCTAAGCTTGTTCCCGCTGCTATTTCCGCGCGAGATTAATTAATGAGGTAGATACCTGGGAGTGCATTTCGTGCCCAAAATAGCCGATAAAATTGAATGTATTGAACTGGTCAGGAACGCAGGTATCTTCGAAATAGGGAATGCAAAGCAAGATATGTGTCTATAGTCCACGTTTGGCAACCACAAAATCATATCAGTCAGTGATAACCCGAGTCATTGGAAGTATAAAATTAGATGGAGAAATAACCTGTTGCATTGCGTAGTATTGTTGCATAGCAACGAAAAGAACCTCGATTGGCTAGGAGCCGTTGTCAGCCTTTGAAAATGTTGCCGTGTGTCCAATGAAACCCGAATGTCCGACTTATGCTCTGTTTCATACTTAGCGTGCAACGCTGTCAAAGCTGCTGGCGCGAGCGCCTGGCTTCATCTATGGTTTTGTTTGCGCGAGAACGCGTGCAAATGATCAACGAGATCAAGCCCCATTCTCGCGCCAGTAGCTTTGACAGCGTTGCACACTAAGTATGAAACAGAGTATAGAGCCAGGTGTGGTGAACAGTGATCGGACATCTCAACGAGGTGCAAGAAAGAAGAAGACAGAATTCGGAAAGAAAAAAAGCACGAGAAAACAAGGAGGAGAAAAAGAAGAAGTGGCTGGATGAACGAGGTCGAAAGCTGACTGTAGGAGTCTTCCTGGGAGCTGTCGACGCAAACAGACAAGACAGGGCGCAACTGCGAGGGAAAACTGGGCCGTATCGTGAAGACTATGTTCCGTTGTCTCGGACAACCCCCAGCGGCGGCTACACCGACCATAGAAGAATTCTCCACCACATCGTTGCCACGACGTCACCACCGTTGTTGCCAGGGAAGTGAAGTAATAAAACTTTGGTTGGGGCTAGTTGGTTCATATCGATTAAAAGGTTAAAAGGAGCGAACAAACAGGACGAAAAAGACACACGTACGACACGGACAGGTGCCATAGCGCCTGTCTGTGTCGCCTGTTTGACACGCCTGTCGGACAGGCGTGTTGTCCGACACGCCTGTCGGACACGCCTGTAGGCGCCTGTCCGTGTTGTACGTGTGTCTTTTTTCGTCCTGTTTGTTCGCGCCTTTAACCTTTTAATCGAAGTGAAGTGTTTTACTCTGACCTTCACTAGCTTATTTCACTCGAGACTCGCAATTATTATTCAGTAGCACATCGAAAATTTGTTTTATAACTACCCTACTGGAATTGTGTATCCCCTTACGTGTTTTATGGGGACTAGCCAGTCTTTCCAGGGACCATACTATAACAACGCTCGCATCAACGGTATTTTGTAAATGACTTCCTTTTGCGCGGAACATAGCTTGTTTTGTGTCTGGTGCGACATTGATCATTCTTATTGGTCATTGACTGTTTGATCTTGCGGGCATCCTGTCATTCAAGGCCAATACTGGCCTCATTAAGCGAGAAAATCCGCCGCGTCGTGTAGAGGGTGGATGATTGAAATTAAAACACAAAAATATATCAAAAGAACCCTTCGCGTTGGTCCCATATATTCATGGGGTCGCTCAAACTAAACAAATATCGCGAGCCGTCAAAACGTACAAGTTGTGTGCTCGGCACCCAATAAGCTTTATTCGATGTGCCGCAAGATCAGCCAGGTACAAAACTAATTGTTGTGTGTATGTTTATACAGCCGGAAGTTAGTCTGCCTCAGTAGGCGTCTGGTGTATCAGCTGTAGATGAGCAATTTAGCCAGTGCGGTACAACCGCTACAGCCAGGTACACACTTAAGAAAGATCAATGTGGCACCAGGCACAAAACAAACCATGATCCACGCCAAAAAGTAAGTGATTTACTGTTTACTACGTGAGCGCTGCTATATCGGTCAAACGGGTCGATCTACAGGGTGAAACAAGGAGACGGCAGGCTCTTTAAATCGACCGCAAAATTCGGTTTCTTAACCTATCGCTCTACGATTTTGTGCAGCGTTGCCCCCAGATGGTGCATTTTTTTGTAAAATTTGCAAAGAGCGAACTTACTTGAGGAAAAAGTAAAGAAAGAAAAAGGCTTAGCTCCTATGGAAACGCAGCGACGCCACCGGTCTTCAAACAACACGGCGCCGTTTCGCACGGGAGACAAGAGATGGCGCAACGAACGCCGCCAACGAACGAGCATACGGCGCCGAGAGCCGGCACTTTAGCAGACGATCTTTTCGACTCAAAAGCGGCTCGCGTTCCGCAGGCGGCGACAGTCGCAGAAACAAAAACAGGCGCGGTAACAACAAGGAACTGCAGTTCCTTGTCTGCTAAACACGGCGGCTCTCGGCGTCGTCTGCTCGTTCGTTGGCGGCAGTTGGCGTCGCGACCGCTTGCGCCATCTCTTGTCTCCCGTGCGAAACGGCGCCGTGTTGTTTGCAGACCGGTGGCGTCACTGCGTTTCCATAGGAGCTAAGCCTTTTTCTTCTTTACCTTTTCCTCAGGTAAGTTCGCTCTTTGCAAATTTTACAAAAAAAATGCACCATCTGGGGCAACGCTGCACAAAGTCGTAGCGCGATAGGTTAAGGAACCGAATTTTCCGGTCGATTTAAAGAGCCTGCCGTCTCCTTGTTTCACCCGGTATAACGACCTAGCACGAGAACATGCAGCGAACCTTAAAGAGGAACTGAAAAGGTTGGTGAAAAAAAAGTTTGAGGTGAATTCTAGAGTATTTTTATCCCGTGAATCTGAATAGCGTGTTCTTTTCATCGAATATGTAGCTAAACGTGAAAAAATACGAAAACCTCCCACGAGTCGTTACGTCATAAAATTACCATTCGGCTGCCAAGCGCGTGTCACTCGTGTGGGAAGCGCGTGCAATTGCAAGCTTGTCCGGCATATTCCGGCGCACTGACTCCACTCGTGACGTCTTTTCCTGGCCTTTCTTGAAAATAGCAAATGTGCGCTTGCATAGCTTTGATTGGCGCTGTGGATGCGCGAGAGCGGAGATTCCGAAAACTCCTTTTATGACGTAACGTTCCGGGAAGCAGGGGCTTCGGAGGTACTTTAAAAATGATTTGCTGCTGCTTACGTGCACCAAATAAAAAGAAATAATCTCGATATTGGTAATCCTAGAGGCCAAATAAAGACAGTTCAAGTGTTTTTACTCAAATACAGAACCGCTTAAGTTTTCCTTTTAAGAACCTGACGGCGCCGGGGCACCTAGCTGTCCTAGGATGTGAACTGTGAGCAAGTTCATTTCTTAGGACATCACATCACAAAAACCAAATTGCACGGTAGATGTTGGAGGTTCTTGCTATAGAAGGAAAAAAGGTAATTGCGTGAGTTCCCCTTCAATCCCTTGCCACATAAATAAAAACTCTTTCGACAGAGCATCAAATAGCTTGCTTAGTAGATATACGAGGAAGGGGATAAAATAAGGATTAATGAAAAAGCAGAAGAAAATGAACAACACCAGTAGTAGAAGAAGAAGATTCAACAAATAGCTGGCAGCAGTCGGTTGTTTTTCTCATCTTCTTCCTTCCACCTATGTTCAGCTGGTTCCACCCGAGACAAATATATAATTGTCCCACGTATTTGCAGTCAGGTTGGGGACGCTTCTCTTCGAACATTTTGGCAATGGGCCCCATTATACTTCTAAGCCAGCATTAAACAACCACAAGAGCAAGATATGATACTGACGGGGTGAGGGCACATTCTCATTGCAGCTGCAGCTACGCCTTTCGGCTTTCTTCTTGAATGCACCGTAACGGATCAGCCTGTTTTCGCAAAGCTGACACAGAGCCCCTTTTTCCGTCAATGAACTGAGGAAATACCTCGAAGTTCTTGATTTTATCCTGCTTGTTTCCACTTTTCACTTCCCAGGGAATTTTAGTTCCAATTTTCGGCCTGCCCAATTGTTTATGCAATGAAATGTTTAAAACGGTATTTCTTTTTGTTCCACAATTTTTCGATTCCGAACATTCAAAGTCAATCGATCTGCTAGCTCATATACGCCTTTTCCTCAAGAACGCAGCCACCTTAAATATCGTCACTTTTGCTTTGCGTTAAAAGGTTGTTTTGACCTCTCCACGCCACTTGAAGTAGCTCATAAAAAAAATGCGTGATTTTCACACATTCTTGTTTTGCGTTACCTATATTTTCTCACATATTTCAGGTAAAAAAAGGCACTGAAAAAGGTGGAAGGTTAGAACGACATTATTAAAAACAGCGCAAAAGGAAGAGACGAAAGTAGGAGCACGCAGGACGGGCGCTGAATACCAACTGCTGTTATTCAGCGTACGTCCCGTGCGCTCCTCCTTTTGTCCCTTCCTTTTGCGCTGTTCTTAATAACGTCGTAAAGGTTGAAATGTTTTATTATTGTTTCGTCCCGTATATCATATACGAAACGCACGTGACTGAGAACGAAAGGAAATCAAAAACGTCTATATACCGTCGGGAAATTCCACACGGTTTAGTCCACTGCTTAATTTTTGCAACGTCCAAACCATTAAAATCATTCCTTATACTCAGACTTGTGCCTATCTCAAATAATCTACTCGAGACACTGTATTTCAAATACCTTTTGAGGTACCTTGGCATCTTTCGAATACGTACTTTTGATCGAGAGTATTTAATACTGTATTTTAATTACATATCTGAGTATCTTGTACTCATTATCTTAAATACATTTTTGACATTCCGCCATTTTCCGAGTTTTCTGGTAAGAAGTGGCGTGGCGCAAGCAAACGTGAGCATTGTTCCGAGCAATCAAATCCTGTTGCTAGCTCCGATAAGCTACGGTGACTTAGATTGAGCTCGTGAAAACATCGCTTTTGTGCCAATTGTGACTCATATTTTACCTCAACGCTCGTAGAATGAAGGTTTCCCGGCACCTCGCCTTCCCAAAGGCGGATTTTTTCCCTAGAGTTTCCCCAAAATATCCTAAAACAAAAGGGATGGTTTTACGGAAGTAAAGATTGCCACACTAAGGCGTCACGCAGAACGAGAAACGACCCACGACAACAGTGCAGACTTCAGTGTCAAGAAAATAACAAATAGAAGAAAATGAGAAGTAAACACAAAAAGGAGACTTGTGTTTTTGCTTGTTCTATATTTGACCCCGCTACGGCAAAACGTCGAGTTTTTTTGTTTTTGCTTCCTTCTTTGTTTTTTCTTCGTTAGTTCGGCACTTATTGCTCTCGAGAGCACTGTCTGTAAGCGAACATTGGTAAGCAGAGTATAGGGCAGGAAACGGACATACGAGCAGGATGACCTCTCAAAATGCCAACAAAGCGTCCCCCAACGTTGACTCGTTGAGTGCCTTTCTGAACGCAACCTACTTGAAGAAGGTGCGACCAGTGCCGTGGCTATTATGTGGCTGTCTTTGTTATCTATTCACTCATTTTCATATCGCAAGTTTGTTTATGGATTTTTTATGGAATATGGATTGTAGTTAAACGATGCGTTCATACTTTGTCTCACTAGCTGTGGGCAGAGCAGGCGAAGGTAACGCTAGGCGAATAGAGAAATGGAGAGTACTAGAAAGGCGGGACGAGAGAGGAGGGCAATGGAGGGCGAGGGGAGAAAGGGAGAGCACTAGGAACGTTAGAAAGGAGATTAGAATTCTCTCCTTCTTTACAGCCTTCCTATTGCTTATCCTTTCTCGCCCCGCCTGGCGCTGCCTTCGCCTGTACTTCGCGCGACTAGTTGACACGGAGTATAAGGTGCGCCGCAGGACGTAATATTCAATGATGTCACTATAACTAAAGCGTCCTCTTTTTTTTCTTTTTTTTGGTCTCAGAAATGTTTGTTAGCATGTATCAGTGATATTTTGCTGCTTATAGTTGGACTGCATAAAATAACCCTACGATGTGTTTTTTTTTTTTGCCGTTTTGTGTTGTTGCGTGTCAATAAACCATTCTGGTAAACCAGATTTGCGAAACTGTATAATTGTGTTTGTCGCTGACGTCGATACAAATTACGCAATGAGGAAGTATCTTCAAAAGTAATTGAATTACATTTTAAGTATTTGCACTCTATCAAGATACCGTACAGTGAAAGTAACTTCAGTTGTAGTTTAAATGCTTCATGAAGCAGATATTTAGCAACTTAACTACTTTTGTCGAGTATTTTGTCCAACACTGCTATACTTCATTTCAGCTTAAGTCCAGACGGAGCCGATGCTACAAGCGCAAGCATGTGGCCCTGATTGCACGAGCGCGCGTGCTTTGCAGGGACGTTTGAAGGCCGGAGCTAGAGTGTTGTATCATCGGTTGCGTCTCAACAGGGATACTGAACCAAGAATTTAGTGTCAATAATAAGTGGCGCACGGCTCTTTCCACGAGCCAGCAGCCGCCGGTGTGCGCGAGCACACGCAACAAAATGACGTCAGCCGGCCTCCATTCGCGCCTAGATGACAGTGAAATGTAAGGGCTTCGGGCCAAAGGAGTATGAAGACAAGCTTTTCATCTATACAGTGGTGTCTGGCATGTAAAAGGTAAGCAATTAATTGGTCTAACAAGCATGCGGCTTTCACTTGTAGAGATGAAAGTCGTACTTTATTCTCCTTTGGCCCGAAGCCCATGCATTTCATCTGTCCTCTTTGCGCGAATGGAGGATTTTGACGTCATTTTCGTTGCGTGTGCTCGCGCACACCAGGCGCTGGTGCTCGTGGAAGAGAACGTGTGCTCATCATGGACACTAAATTCTTTGGTTCAGTATCCTTTAAAAGGTGCTCTGAGGAGGTTTCTCCGATCGCTTAAATATGGCGATTAGTCACCCTGCGGGCTCTAAGCATCCTAGAAATTCATAACTCATAACGATGCGCGGCCAATTTTTCTGTTAAATAATCAATCAAATATCAAAATTATCTACGGCGATGGGAGGAGCATTGTGCCGGGAGCTATGGCTATGTGACCAGTGAAAACGCGTCGACTTTCGTTGAGATTGCAAACGCTGGGATTACAAAATGCGTATGCTTTTTAGACAATAGAAGCAAGGAAGAGTAAAGCCTCGTTCACACTCTTGCGACCCCTTAGAACTAGGTGCCTTGAAACCTCTTACAATGAGAGGACACACCTGGGGCCATCTATTGGGTAGCAGTGTAAACTTGGCGGTCCGGCCATATTTTCTATTTCTCTCGCGCATTATCCTCTTTTTTCTTGGCTCGAAAAACTTTTGTCAACATTATAATTTATAAGCATCCTTTCTTATAGGTATTACGCACATTTGACTTCGGAAATCCCGCAAAACCTTCGCTCTAGTGAAATGCAGTTCCAGGGTTACCGCATAGATGGTGCCAGAATGCGCAGTGTGTTGCCTCGTCATAAGAAACTTTAAGAGGTTTCAACAGGTCTCGTCTCTCGGTCGTACTCGGTTGCAAGAGTGTGAACAGGCCTTAATAAAATAAAAATGTTAATTTTTCGCGGAGGGGGAACATAATACTGCCATAATCGAATAAAAAACAACGCACTATGTTTTCTTTTCGTCGTGTTCGCGAGAGTGATGTGCTCGGTCGTCAGCGCTCGAGCGCGTGCTTGCTGGGCTGAATCGTAGTCCGGCTGTGTGGGCAACGAGCCGCGCGCATTCGAAATATCACACTGCGGTTCCAAAGGCAGGAGGCGCGAGGATCCTTCGCTTGTTATTGGCCGACAGTGGTCCTGGGTCTCCGAAACATGCTCTTCCCATCGCCGGAGATGACCTCGGTGTGCTGCGATCTTTGATTGCTTTTTAACAAAGAAATCGGCCGCGTACCGTCATGATTTAGGGATTTCTATGGTGCTAGAGCTACCAGAGTGAGTATATGACCATACTTAGGTGACTTTAGAAACCTCCTCAGTTCAACTTTAAGCGAAGCAAGTATTGCAAGAAATTTCTGCATTTTGGCAGGTCTTGTCTTTCCGGCCGCTCCGAATTTCGTTAACTAAATTTGGAGAAGTTACTCTTGAAGTCAAAGAAAATGTTCGACTGATAGTTCAATCGAAACCGGCTTTTTGAAACGACGGTGACGAAATGTCTCGTGGTCGACGGTTCTCTCGGGCGGATCGGGTAGTATATCTACAGAGCTGGCTATTGTTCGAATCTGTACCCAAAAAGTACGTGAGTAAATCAAGCTGAAATCTTTATACAGCGCCTTTAAAACGTTCTGAAGTATTTCTTTAGAAATTAAAGAAGGAACGTGGATCTCGCTTAAAACAGGCGTCGATTTGGCAACGGGCAAACGCGGTAGATGATATTTCTAACATGTCCGCGAGAGCATCGGAGCTACATCCGGGTCATTCTGGCCCATAGTGATGGGCTGCCAGAGTGTTTTTAACTAACACGTCGGTGTGTTGAGAGTTCTTTCCACGTAAAGGGGCCTATTTGCGAACAAGAACTGCATTCT
>JAZHYW010054032.1:0-16139 GCA_037355805.1 Ixodes ricinus | reverse complement strand
GCTAATAAAGCACACAAAAAAAAACCAGCAGAGTGCACCACATTTAACGTTTTAACAAAACACTAACTATGGTTTCCGTTTCGGCATTTTGGTAATTCTTATTTTTATTTCATATTCGTTTGTTGCGTGCAACGTGAGCGAGCGTTCAGAGGCGCGGGGCATTTGTGAAGATGTAAAGAGCGTTCGTGTACAGCTTTGAGCAGCGCTCGAAGCTACGCGACTGCACGGGCGCCTGTAGCGTTGGTTTCACAACCAGACAAAGTTGTGCTGCATTTGTGCCAACGTTCCTGGAGGGAGTCAGCCTGGAAACTCGCTTTCTGGCGTGGCGCCAATTTCGCACAGCGTGCGGGAAGTGGCGCTGTAGTCGCCTTATAGCTTAGAGTGCCTTCCCGGCGAAAGCGCGCGCTTTGCTTGTAGTGGTGACATCTCAGCCATTTCTACGCCCAACCGTTTTTTTATGCATTTTGAGCGTGCAAGCGCAATCCGGCGTCAATCAGCTCCGAGCGCGTAGCTTTGGCCAACGCCTCCTGTACAGTAGGAGGCGCTGCATTGGCTTAATGCGCCAGGCGCGTTTTAGCGCCCGGTCACGCGAGTGCGTGAGCGTCACGCGCTGACACATTCAGTGCAACAATGGATGTCTTCTCTACCCTGAGGACAAGACAGACATCCTGGAAAAAGTGGCGCCATTGCTGTCGTGGACATGCTCGAGACACGTGCCGGGCGCCACTTCTCGAAGAACATGGCGTCTGAAATCCAGCTCAGTGCTGCGCTGTGCCGCCCTGATCTCCCAGAGCGACACGTTGCACGTACATAGTGAAAAATACACAGCGCAAAAGGACATAAAGGAACAGACACATCGGATAGAACAGAGCGCGTTCTATCCGGTGATGCCCTATGTCCTTTTGTCGCTGCGTGTATCCCTCACTATGTACAACCATACCAACTAGCCCAACGTTCTACTTTCATTACGTTGCACGTGCATCGTGCGACTGATGCACTTCGCGCTACTTTTGAAACATGAAGGGCTTTTCCTATACTCCCTTCACCCTAGGGAGAATTCAACCGCTATTTATTTGTACCCTTTTCCTCATAGATGGCGCAGAATTTTCCTAGAACAAACGAGTTGCATGTTCGCAGCTGCGGCACGCAAGTCGTGTGCTCGAGGTGAGCTCGGGCCACGGGCTGTTCGCCGTCGATCTCGAGCTGGATCTTCTTCGCCCTAGCGTCCGCCGCTGCCGGAAGCGGCCAACGGGCGGCACGAGATACGGCAGTATAGACGTAGATTATAGTGGCTTACGTAACGCAGAATAGGCTCTGTTTTCCGACTGGATTCGAAGTTCCAACCACGTATAGAAATTATCGAAAGTTCAGGGTGCGGCGGTGCTGCCGTTTGGACCAGCATTTCGCATTCCTCACAAAGGTTGAGTTCCAGACGTATCGTACTAAAACTGAACACGTGAACGTTAGCCTGTACAAAAAAACGTATATCTATTTTTAACGCTCAAGCCAAAGCTAGCCAAAATAAAATAAAGCGGCGGTTTTGCATCTCCTGCGTCCTATATCGATTCTCTTCGTCTGAATACTGGTTTGCAAACTCGCTCCCAGGAGGTGTGGAGAACGCGAAAACGCCACAGAGAGAGGCTGGTGACGAGCAGGATATGCCGCGATAAATAATTATTTTAGTGAAATATATGAACGATAATGCAGTTTCAGTTCGCATTTAGAAACAAAACACCTTATCTCTTCGATAAAAATAAATTCTAATATAGACGAATGTTTGCTTTATTATGTCGTCTGCTATCCGTTCGCGTATCTCTGCTGGGCGCAAAAGACACGTAGAGAGGAACTAAAAATGTCATATAAATACAGAGTGTCTAGCCTCAGCGCCCCCACACCAAAACAAACAAAATTAAATGTTTATTTTTTTTATTGCAACAAATAAGCTTATGCATTGCCGAACGCTGATTCTTCTCCCAAATGTAGCGCTAGAGGTTCGAACCAGATGCCAAAGTTTCAGCACTAACCCTTATCTTATAAAAAGTTAAAGTTATTTTTTGAATATTCATTTGGAAAATGGCGGCAGACCGAGCTCTCGATTACATGGAGATCTATGGCGCATGGCGCCAGTTAACGAAGACAGGCGGAACTGATCAGCCCCATGTTCCCACTGAAAGTTTCGGAAAATCACATAACTTTTGCATAAGACGCAAACGTTAGTGCTGAAACTTTGACAGCTGGTTCGTATCCTCTAGCGCTACATTTGGGCGCAGAATGAGCGTTCGGCGATGCATAGTTTATTTCTGCATTAAACAAGAATAGTTTTTCTTTTTTTTCTGGGACACGTTTTAGTTTTTGGGAAAAGAGAACTGTGTTTTTTCGGCCCAGGTAAGTAAACTATGCATCACAGAAAGCTCAAACGCCGTGAGAACGTGGTAGCGGTTGGGAAAGAACGCGGAAGTTTGAGAACATGACGTTCCCTGGATCAAAAGACAATTGAGAAAGACGAAAATTTTCTCTGAGCCGAAGTCCGCCTAAACCTAACATTGCCAAAACAAGTAACACTGTGGGATCCTGTAACACCTATTTCAGTAAATAAACAACAAAAAAGCTTGTCAGCAAAAACTCAAACAATATTCTCTTTCTTGCTGACAAGTGTTTTTTACTGATATAAATACCACAAGCGTTCACAATGTCAGTTCCGGTTTTCGACGATGGTGTCAGTTCATGCTTTCGCCGTGGGGTCATGAGTTCTGACCCTTGCTACTTACCATCAGATGCGACAAGTAAGATGGTGTTTTTAAAAAAGCATAGTAGAAGCTAGGAGCCATCCCGTTTTGAAACCAGCACCGTCGAGGTTGACATACTGACAATGCTCTTTATGCCCGTGATTTGGTCAATCGTGGAAAGCCGGACACAGCGACGTTTTTGGGCGCGGACGTCGCTAATACACCATTCCAATATTTACGAAATCATAGATTTTCCTGCAATATTCACACCTCAGAACGCGCACGTTTGTAGCTTCAGAAAACGTACATAGCGCGCGTCGTACCCAGTATACTCGCGGACAACTTTCTGTGGCATTTCAGGAGTTAAGAGTGCGCGTGCACAGCTTTGATGGGCGCTCAAGGTGCGCAAACGCACGCGCGCCCATAGCTTTGACTGCCTAACTACAAAAATTTATCCACAACTATAACACGCAAAATGGCATTGGGTAAAAGCCCTTTTATTAAATGGTCAAGAGAGAGAGAGAGAGAAGGAAAATAAAAGTGTTTTGGAGAGACTTCCAGGCTTGGAAATTGTCTATATTTGTTTCCAACGTCCACTTTGGCTACCGAATGAAAAAGAAGCATGAAGATATAAGATCTGCTCCTAGAACAAGGACGCTGTCTTCCAAGCATTCCTCACAATGAAAGACAGAATGACGCATAAGTCAACATATCAGCTACCATAAGAAGCTTCCGCTGGGGTTTCTAGATTCCCTGCCGGCAGGCAACGCTGGACACAGGTTGGAGACGCCCTATGTTGCGTTTTTCGGACTCCCAGCGCCTAGGGAGAAGGAAGTGACGTCAACAACGCAGCAAACGCAGATTGGATGTTGATTAGTGAGAGTCGCTGATGACGAATTTCTGCAGAAGAAAACAAAAAAGCATGAGCTTTGTTTTCTTCTGGGGAAATTCGTCATCATTGACTCTCACCAATCAACATCCAATCTGCCTTTGCTGCGTTGTTGACGTCACTATCTCTCCCTAGTCGCCGTGGGAGTCCAGAAAGCGCAAGAAAGCACCCCAGAGCAGCGTGCCGCTGGGACTCTTCACAGATTGAAGACATCCGAACACTGACGCAGCACTCGTGTCACATGCCCTGCGAGTGAGTGAGTGAAAAGACGTTTATTGACACTGGTGAATGGAGGAGTCAACTTATTGGCAAGTTTAGAGATAGTTGGTTAGGCGGGACATTGGCGATTTACATAACTCCGGTACAGCTGTGGTCCCGCCGTGGGGGAACGACCCCTTATATGTGCATGTCCAGCCCGGTCTCGCTCAGGTAACTGAGCAGGCCGGACAGGACCGCGACGCGCTTGTCCCTTTCTCCCTCAGGTCGACACCAGGCTTCGAAGGAGGTGGGGCGGAGTTGTTGGTCTAGCGCGTCCAGGGCTTTTGTTCTCTCCTCATCGAAGTTTGGGCAGTCCCATACGAGGTGATGCTCGTCGCACTCTACGTCGCGATTTCTGCAGTAGATGCAGCCCTTGGAGCAGGCTTCCTCTTCTCGTCGCAGCTTTCTTGATAACAAGCTGTAGTCGTGGTCTATTGCAATCGAAGCGCCGTCAACGGTGTTCTTCCTCTCGCGGGCCGCCCGCTCCCATCTCTGGGTGCGGGCCGGCGTGATGGCGGCGTGGGCTCTGAGTCTTCGCAGCTTGACCGTCTCATGCCGTCGAAAGAAACCCGAAGGAATGCTCACTTCAGGGAGCTCGCCTCTGGCATTTAGCTTCATCTTTACCTCTTTTTCATCGCCAGTTTAATGTTGAGGACGGTGCCCTCGGGGTCGTATAAGTTGAAAGCGGACGATGGCGGTTGCACAGAGGGGCCGCGACCGGGTCCTGGCGTTGAAGGTCGATACGATTAAGCTCTTCGATCGCCGCCCGGTGCGCCTTCTCGTTACCGTCAATGCCCGCGTGACCAGGAATCCACTCTACGCTTATGGAGAGCGGGTTCGGGTCGCGTCGTTCCAGTTCATGCGCTAGCCGGAAGATCTCTCCGACTACGGCGTCTGCCTTGACTTGCTCCTTTCCTGCGCTGGCCAGCATGTTTTTTGTTTAGATTTTTTTAATAATTATCAGGTTTGGTTTGTGCAAACCTCGCCGTGAAGCATCTATATATTGTTTGAGTAACGACTCCTTAATATTTTTTTCTTTGTTATTTGTGTGATGCCACTTTATGCAGCGTTCTTAGATCCATCAGTTGAAAAGTTCCACAAAAGAACCTCGTTCGAAAACAGCTCTTCCCTGCCGCCTGCACGTAAGAATAAGTACAAGTGGAGAACGATCCTTGCGAAACCGCTCGCACGGCAACGGAAAAGCATTGTTCTTAAACGACGCTCGCCTTGTGCATCTGATGCGCCAATGCACGAGGACCGTGCTCCTTGCATGCCATCAGAAGCAAATCTCGGCAGCAGTGAAATGAGCGGCTTTGGAAGTACATGACAGCGGAGCACTCGCTCGTGGCAACTGTCTCGCACGATTGAGCAGCATTGATTTGCGGTGCTTGTAGGAACGCCCAGCGTAAAGTTTGTCAAGGGGTTTCAGGCGTAGCGGGCGCAACCGAGCACACGTGTCACGAAAATGAGCCAGGCGTTTCTTGTACTAGGTTTGTTCTCTGATTTTGATCTATAGTCTCTGACAGGCTAATGGTAAATTGCGCTGATAGATTTGGAGCGATCCAAAACCGCTACATGCTCGCGCTTTCAGAGCAGCGAAAGCTAGCTCGCGTTTCCACGTGCCTAAATATACAAAAACAAAGAAAACGCTCCGTAATCGCTCCAGATCTACTAGCGGAATTTGCATATTACTTTAATGCGCTCTCCGCCTCAATCTCTAGCTTTCTGCCTTTGGTGACACATCGTCGCACGCGCGAGCCGAAGCCCGGGGAAAGGCAACAAACGAGTGCTGGAGGCGGAGTTTCCACTGAATTCTTAGCCTGTCACGAACTATTGGGAAGGGACATTGAACAGTTACGCCTATAGTGGTACGCTTCAGCTGTGGAAACAACAAATCGAATTTGTTTGTTTGTTTTTGAGGAGAGACATCGAAGGTGACGACTCCGAAAGCCGCTCCTCTCGCGACCAATAGCACTGGTCAAAGTGACGCGCTCATGCCCAGATCGCGCTATACTTCGTTTCACCTTATTTTGTACCGCAGCGAAGGCTAGAAGCGCGAGCTCATAGCGTTGGTAGCCGCACTTAAGTCACGAGAGCTTGTGCCGCCGAGGTGTGCTATAGAGCAAGGAGCTCGCGCTTGTAGCCCCTTTCCTGCGGTACATCATATGGTCATACAGAGTATAGCCGTGGTTCAATTTCTTTGTGGCTGCGTTGGTAAACACCGGGCTGTGGGAACAACAAGCACGATAAAGCGCCCCTTATAGTTCGATCTCCTGTCCAATACACAATTCCAATATTTACAAGTCCTCAGCCCAGCGTGAGATCTCCTCAGCACAACATGCGCATGTTCGTAGCTTCGCAAAGCGACGAACAAGCGACGAACGCTCCATACGCACGAACACTGAAAATGAAACCAGCCAGGAGCCCTTTTATGGAAAAGGTCTGTACACAATAGACGTATTGGTTAAATTACCCAAGCATCAAGGAGAATGCAGGGATTGGTGTTCCACACGCCGCACGTGCTGGCCTCATCAGTAGCAACTTTTCTAAAGCAAATGCCTAAAACAAAATGCATCTTTCACGTGCGTTCGTCAACGTTTTATTTTGGTTATTTATTTCGAATCTTTTATACAGGGAATGCGTGCGCGTGTGGCGCGTGTAACACCAATCACTGCATTATCCTAGATGCTTGGGTAATTTAGCAATCGGTCTATTGCAAGCATAGAGCCACCGACTGGTGCCCCATGAGCACGTGCAGCGTGCGTACCCGCACGATGCAGAGGCCGCCGCCATGCTATAGAGGCCGCCCCCATGCTATAGAGGCCGCCCCACGAGCAGAGGCCGCCCCTAGGGTGCCTACATGTCTGTCTGTCTCAGGGTGAAGACTATCCATTGTTGCACTGAATCTGCCAGCACGTGACGCTCTCCGCGCACTCGGTGCGTGACTCGGGCGCTAAAATGGCGTCTATGCATTAGCCAAACCTATGCGCTCGAGCTGAGTGACACCAGATTGCGCGCACTTCAAGATGCATAAAAAAACGATTGGGTGTAAATATGGCTGAGATGTCACCACTCAAGCAAAATCGCGCGTGTGTCGAAGGCAGTCTGGCGGCGGCCTATCACCCTGCTTGGAATTGTCTATAGTTATGTTAATGCAGAGAACACGCGCTCACGAGAAAAAAATTAAACAAACTGCCGTCATAAAAGTGTCAATGCTAAGAGCTTATGCAGTGACACGCTTTTTCACCGCGCTCCTGCGCGAAGAATAGAATAAAACTAAAACAGGTTTTATTTATCTGCCCGGCCACGATCTTGAGGAAATAGCCCGTACAGCCCGCATACATATGTGAATCAATTTATGGCAGTAATCTTAACGACATCAACGGGCTAAAAAATATCGAAAGCGACACTGTCATTCAGAGGAAGCGTCCCTCTAAGAACTTATTTATTGTTATTATTATTTTTGTTATTATTATTATGTATTACTATATTGATATTTATTATTAATATTTATTACTAGATTAATATTTATTATTACATTTAATTTATTATAACTAAGTAAATTACTATTAATATTTGTTGTGGCAGCAGCTAGCGCCACGCACCGGGCGGCCGCCTCGTGGGACAGACGTGCGGCGGCACGGGACAGTATGGAATGCCGGCAGGCCGATCTCGGCTGCGGGCCACGCTGGCTCGCGTCCATTTTGTGTGTATATTCCTGTAAATATAAACCTGTAACAACTGGCGACGAGGAGAAACGTGAGTGAACAGTCTTGTTCTGTACCGGGAGAGACGACGCAGCGCCGGCCATGCCGAAGTTGGAAGCATTTACTGGAGAGGGTGGGGACGCGTGGCAAGAGTACGTTGAAGTTTTGCAGCAACACTTCATCGCTCACAGCGTTCCGGCGGACAAACACCGTGCAGTATTCCTGAGTTCGTGCGGAAGACCGACCTATTCCCTGCTCCGGAGGCTGGCGGCACCCAGACGCCCAAGTGAAGTTCCACTCAGCGAAAGTTTACAGCTGCTCACGGATTATTATGCACCAAGACCGTCCGTGATTGTCCAACGCTACCACTTCTATTGCCGAACGCAGAACGAAGGTGAAGCAATTAAGGATTTCATCGTCGAGCTACGTAAGCTGGCGGATCCATGTGAGTTCGGTCGGGAGCTGGACAACAATCTAAGAGACAGACTCGTCCACGGCATTCGGAACGACCTCATGAGAAGACGCCTTTTGGAGGAGCCCGAATTGACACTGGACCGAGCCGTCCAGATTGTTTCGAGCATGGAGGCAGCGGCCAAGGGAGCGGAACTGATGACTGGCCAGGCGGCAGAGACGGCTCTGAATCGAGTATCGAGTGCCAGGGAGGCGGCCGACGACTGTCATCGTTGCGGTGGGCGGCACCATGAGTCTGCATGCAGATTCCGAAGGCTACAGTGCTTTTCTTGCCAGAAGAAAGGACATGCGGCTAGGAAGTGCCCGTCCAAGCAGAAAACAAAAAATTCGGAGGACACGACGGTCTCTGACAGACAGCATGGCGGCGAACGGGCGGGAAACAACGCCCGACGAACCGTGATGGCGGTGGAGACAGCGTCCGTCGACGAGACTGGAGGGACAGACGTCGACAGCTTGTGGTTACTGGAACACGGGTCGGCGGAGGATGCTGCTGCAGTTGCGCAAACCGAAGTCGTGAACGTTCTGGAACCACGAGTACCGCCCTTATGTGCTACGGTGACGGTTGAGGGCCAGACGGTGCGTATGGAAGTTGACACGGGGGCCGTCTACTCGGTCATGGATGAGGTGGAGTTCAAAAGGCGTTTCCCGACAGTGACTCTTCAACCGTCCGACGTCAAGTTGCGAGGGTACTTCGGACAACAGGCGGCGGTTGCCGGGAAGGCCATGGTGGCTGCCGAGTTCGCAGGAAGGCACGCTCAGTTGCCTTTGTTCGTGGTCAGAGGAGGGTCCCGGGCCCTTCTTGGGAGGAATTGGGCGAGAGCTTTTGGCATGCCGCTCGACAGTCTGCTAGACGTCCACCGCGTCGACAGTGCGGAGGATTGGGTCGGCAAATTCCCAGAACTGTTTGCGGAGGGACTCGGTACCCTTCGTGATGTCAAGGCCAGGATAAGAGTGCCGGAAAACGCCAGACCAAGGTTTTTTAGGCCAAGAGTGGTGCCGTTCGCACTTCAGGATTTGGTGGCGCAAGAGCTCCAGCGGTTGCAGCGTGAAGGCATCCTGAGTCCGGTGCGCACGTCAGAGTGGGCAGCACCGCTGGTTCCAGTTCTGAAGAAGGATGGAAAGATCCGGCTGTGTGGGGACTTCAAGGTTACCGTGAACCAGGCGGCAGACATTGAGACGTACCCAGTGCCGCGGGTGGAAGAAATCTGGACCAAGTTGGCGGGAGGCGTGAAGTTCTCGAAATTAGATCTCCGGGACGCCTACCAACAAGTAGAATTGGATGAAGCGTCAAAGAAGTATGTAACTATTAACACCCAGCAAGGACTTTTCCAGTATAACCGGCTTCCGTTTGGTGTGGCTTCGGCGCCTGCAGTGTTTCAACGGGAGATGGAAAACCTGTTGCAAGGTTGTCACAAGGTGGTCGTCTATTTTGATGATATTCTAGTGACGGGCGTGACGGAGGAAGAACATCGCCGAAACCTAGAAGAGGTATTGCGGCGTCTGAGCACTGCCGGATTGAAGCTGAAGCGGCAAAAGTGCACCTTCGGGGCGTCGAGCGTCGAGTACCTGGGCTACGTCATCGACAAGAATGGCCTGCATCCGGCACCCCAGAAGGTCGAGGCCATTGTCCAAGCACCCCAGCCAACGGATGTACGTGAACTACAAAGTTACTTGGGTCTTCTTAACTTCTACCGAAGTTTTTTGCCGAACTTGTCATCTGTGCTGCATCCGCTGCACCAGTTACTCAAGAAAGGAGCATCTTGGAAGTGGGGTCGTGAGCAAGCGGCAGCATTTGGAACCAGTAAGAAGTTGCTGACGTCTGCTGATGTGCTGATTTATTACGATGCCAAGTTGCCGTTGCTACTATGTTGCGATGCGTCGCCGTACGGCGTTGGAGCAGTGTTGGCACATCGAATGCCAAATGGTGCAGAGCGACCTGTGGCGTTTGCTTCAAGGAGGTTAACAGCAGCAGAGAAGAACTATAGCCAGTTGGACAAGGAGGCTCTGGCAGTGATGTTCGGGGTGCTGAAATTCCACCAATACGTCTGGGGAAGGTTTTTGAAGTGTTTACAGACCACAAGCCATTGTTAGGTCTGATTGGGCCCGATTGCCGCATTCCGCTCCAGAGTTCACCGCGGATGCTGCGGTGGGCGTTGACACTGAGTGGCTACAATTACAAGCTGTCCTACAGGCCAGGTGCCAGTTTGGGTAATGCAGATGCCCTGAGTCGACTGCCACTACCAGTAAAAATGTTGGAGGAGTCAAGAGTCTTAGATGTATTCATGCTCGAGGGGACATACCCAAAGGTTCTGTCTGCTGCAGTAGTGGAGGCGGCGACTGGCCGAGACCCAGTGCTGGCGTCGTTACGTACGGCGTTGTGGACTGGGCGCCATCCACCATCCGGAGCTGAGTGGCGGCCATTTGTAAACCGCATGGAGGAATTCTCGGTGATGGACGGCTGTGTGCTACAGGGGAACCGTGTGGTGGTTCCAGCTTCGCTGCGAGCGGCAGTGTTGGATCTGTTACACGAGAGTCACCCGGGGGTGGAGAAGATGAAGCTGGTGGGCCGAAGTCACGTGTGGTGGCCGGGCATCAATGACGACATCACGGCCAGAGTGGGCAGATGTACGGTCTGCCAAGTGCATCGAAAGGCTCCACGGGCAGTGCAGCAGACACCGTGGCCCTTCCCGGAGCGTCCGTGGTCACGTCTCCATGTGGATTTCGGGGGACCTTTTCAAGGCGTCTACTTCTTGGTGTTGGTGGACGCGTTCTCCAAGTGGGTGGAAGTAGTCCGCGTGCCGTCACCGTCGGCAGAGGCTACGGTGAAATGCCTGAGGTCCATCTTCGCAAGTCATGGGTTGCCGGATGTGATAGTGAGTGATAATGGTCCCGCATTCACAAGCGCACAGTACAAGTTGTTCCTGGATCGTAACGGGGTCAGGCAAATACTTATCCCTCCATACCATCCAGCATCCAACGGCGCCGCAGAAAGGGTGGTACAGACTGTGAAAGAGAAACTCAAGAAGTCTGCGCCTGGGGATTTCGAGTGTCGGATCGCAGAGTGCTGTTCACGTACCGGACAACACCACATGGTCTTACCGGACGCACCCCAGCAGAGCTGCTCATGGGTCGGCGCTTGAAGACAGCATTGGACTTATTGCGGCCGGATCTTCGGGGCAAAGTGCAGTTCCGACAGTTGCAGCAAAAACTATACAGTGACCGGTCAGCACGAGCAGAGCCGGTACCCCGGCCAGGAGATGCTGTTTGGGCCAGGAATTTCAGGCCGGGACCTCGTTGGGTACCTGCGATTGCTGGGGCGACCACCAGCGCATCCTCGGCCGAGGTTCAGCTGACAGATGGTTCAGTTTGGAACCGTCATGGAGACCACCTGCGGCATCGGGTCACGGAGGCTGAACTAATGGATGACGAATCGGGAGAGCATCTGCCGCAGTTCATCGGGCAGCAACTAGAGGAGGCAGACGGGGCAGCTCCAGATGTGCAGGTGGAGCTGGCGAGCGACTTCCAGTCCGGCATCACAGAAAAACCAGGGCTGTCCGTCAGCCCAGCAGGCAACTGTCGCCCAGAGGTTCCAGTAGCTCAACAGTCCCCAGCACTCCGGAAATCTACGAGAGTCCGAAAGGCGCCGCAGCGTTATTCGCCATAACCCCGGACTTGTGGGGGAAGGGTGTTGTGGCAGCAGCTAGCGCCACGCACCGGGCGGCCGCCTCGTGGGACAGCATGCAGCGGGCGACACGAGACAGATATGAATGCCGACAGGACGATCTCGGCTGCGGGCCACGTTGGCTCCGCTCATTTTGTGTGTATATTCCTGTAAATATCAACCTGTAACAATATTATTATTATTAATTATTATTATTATTACTATTATTATTTAGACATGCGAGTAACGTGAAAACACGTAGAACTTTTTTTAAAGATTTGTCTTATTAATAATTCCAATCAAAGATCCAATTCCCCTCATTAATAAGGCACATTTTAAAATCACCTTGTTTCAGAAGCATCATGGCGGTGATATGCCTCCATAAAACAAATAAAAACCTCGACGATTTTATAAAAATACACTGGTCATTGACCACCGCTAGAGAGAACATTGTATTATTCACATTAGACAAATCGCATGCATAATATTGCACTATATATCCTTAATTAAAAAGGTTAGGTAGATACGTACACAAACTAAAATTATTTTCTACCTTTTTTTTTTTGGCGGCTATTTTGTTTTTTGCTCAATAAACCTGTGACAGTTGAGCATGTATTCTTGGACTGTTGGGACGCTATATTTTGGGGGATGCGTTGCAGCGTACTCTAAAAAGAGTTTCCTCTGGATTCCCATGGCGTCCGGTTTCCAGCAGCTGAAAACGAAGAATTGTGTTGCCTTTCGATCTTGTCATGTTGCTAGGCCTTCGCAGCATATGGCGATGTCGCATAGCGGTTCGCCATGCGGATGTTGACACGAGGCCTGTGGGGGAAAACTTTTCCGAGTCTGTCCGTGATATCGTCGAAGTTTGGAAGGTTCGATCAAATGTTCCGGAGTTGTTAGCAATAATAAAAAAAAAACTTTAATAAAAAAAAATATTTCACCATGCCACGGCGGTGGGTAAAAGGGTATCCACACGAGGGAGAACTCCGCGGACGGATGTCGTGACGTCAACAACCCGGGAAACTCCGTCCTCGGCTCCGCCACCGCGCCTGCGGGGCTTTCGTGCTGACAGTACGAAGCCTCCGCGCCTCCGCCACGGAGAACGGCGCCGCGAGGCGTCAAAAGGGATGACGTATGTCTCACGTGATGCGCGCTCCGCGGAGGAAAGTGGCGGATTTCTCCATCGTGTGGATGCCCCGCTAAAGGGGTATCCACACGAAGGGGAGAACTCCGCGGACGGGTGTCGTGACGTCAGCAACCCGGAAACTCCGTCCTCGGCTCCGACACGCGCCTGCGGAGCTTTCGTGCTAACAGTACAGAAGCCTCCGCGCCTCCGCCACGGAGGAGAACGGCGGCGCGAGGCGTCAAAAAGGGATGACGTATGTCGCACGTGATGCGCGCTCCGCGGAGAAGTGGCGGATTTCTCCTTCGTGTGGATACCCCGACTGGCATTTTTACATTACTGTACTTTTATAAGAAGTATTCACTGGTGGCCATATCTGTGTGCGGCTGCTGAGCGCGTGCTGACCTCAAACTTTCACGGTTCTTTTGCAGCATGCATTCCACACCATCAAGATTGCCGGTCTTAGCAGGCTATTAATGCAAGCTCGTTCTGAGCATTCGCCCTAAACATCGCCCTCAAAGATGGCGTCCAGTGAATGCCCCCTTTATGTCAATGTCGCACAATACAAAAAAAAAATAGGTAGCCGAGTGAGGTTAGCGCACACTAGCGCACACGAGCTCTGAGCACGTGGAGCGAAAGCTCGCGCTGCAGAACCCAGGGTACCCAAGGATCCTGCGTTCAATCCCCACCCTTGCCCGTTTCAATCTGGATAAGCATCGTACCGGCGTGCGGTCGTGTATCACGACTGCGTGGTACACGTTAAAATCCACAGGCTAGCGGTTGTACTGCACTTGCTAAATTGCTCATCTACAGCTGAGAGAAACGTCGCCATTATAAACACTGAAGCGCAAAGGAGGAAACACAAGAACGAGGACAGAGGACAAGTAACTGCACAAGTCAGCAAAGGACAAGTCACAGCACAACTCAGAAAAGAACAAGTCACAGCAGAAGTCAGCAAAGGACGAGACACAAGATCGAGAAGGACACAGCACAAGTCACCAGTTGAGGCAGACTAACTTCAGGCTGTATACCATAATTATCAAAGAAACTGCGCCGACTTTACATCACAAGAAAAACAATTTAATCAAACGTTTATTTTCCAATGCGGGAAACATCATCAGTGAAACCTTCTAGCAGGAATGAGCGAAAACACTTCAACAGTCTATTTAAGCAAATCACGCGTACTCATCAGTTGAGGGGGCCGCGGTTGCAGTTACAGAGCCGATGAGTCACTCCGGATCGAACCATGATTCCATGAACCCGCGTTGAAGTTTTTTCGCTCATTCCTGCTTGAAGGTTTCACTGATGATGTTTCTTGGATGGGGAACGAAACGTTTAATTAAATTGTTAGCTTGTTATGTCAAGTCGGCGCAGTTTCTTTGATAATTGTGATTACCGCATTTGGAATATTGTTGTATGTATAAACATACTAACAAACACAAATGAAGCACGCACGCAAATGTATCTTTGTCAGGCTTCTTGTCTCTCAGTGCTTTTGAAGTAAGCATGAGCAATTGCAAGCCTGTCATAAGGTGCATTCACGCGCGTGAGTCATTGGCTTGAGGCTTGTCGGTGTTGGTCTTTTCTATTGGTCACTCTCGTTTGACTTGGGTAACTTGGGCATGAGCATAGCGATCCCGCAACCCCCAGAGTGGCAGTGCAACCGGGAGCTCGCGCTGTGATACTTCGAAGCATGCTCTACAACGCGCACCAGGAGCTGTACACCGAGGCCACGGTAGCAAGCGGTAACGCTCTTCTAAAGTCCCGTAAGCACAGTGGCGTTTGAGTGCGTTTATTTTTGTTTGACAGCGTTGCGGCTGCGGAAAGCCAAAATATCTCTTAGCTTCGTATGTCGCATGCCAAGCTGCCCCTTAAATTGAATTACACGCTTCGTACAAAGCATAGATGGGCCGGTGAATCGCGTCCGTTTCTCGGCGCAGCGCAGTCAAACGCACTAAAACGCAACTGTGTGAATGGGCATTTAAACACCCTACTAGGCATGCCATTTATTCTTACTGTTCGTCGAAATCTGGTTTCGGCAGCACTCGCAAGCATCGATCTTTTCCCCGTGTCATCAAGGAGCACGACTGCTCTCACATATGTAACCCATACAACCAAAATATTCGTTTCTAGGTAGATATCTATTTATTTTTTCTCGTAAGCGCACGCTCCACAGAGAGGCATGCAGCCCGTGCAATGAATGCCTGGGAGGCCCGTCTAGAGGGTGATACTGATAATGCCGTGCGATATAATATGCGGCAGTATGATAATGTAAATTGAGGCATCACAAAGGATGTGTCTAAGTTGAACGCAGGTATGAGCCAGCTTCGCGACAAAGTTGCAGAACCTTGGGTAGGTCACTAATGGGCGGGTTCTTTTTTTTTTTTTTCAGCGTTAAATAAGTGCAGATTAAAGGAGCCCTCAATTGCTAATTTTCTTGTGTGTATGTTTAGACAGCGGGAAGTTAGTCAGCACCGAGGGAGTCTGGTTGTCTTCGTTGGAGATGAAAGCCAGTGCAGTATACCGCTGCTTGTCTGATGTCTTTAGTGCGCAGCACGCCACAGTAATAAACGACCGCACGCCAGTACGATGCTCATCCAGATTGAAACGGACAGGGACGGGGTATTGAATCCACGATCAGTGGGCTTTGCAGCGCGAGCTTTCGCTACACGTGCTACCTATCCCCGAGAGAAAAATATCAAGAAAATTTCCGTTTCGAGGTTATTTTAGTATTAGTGTCGCCATCTGGTTTAACACATTGGAAATACAATTAACAGGGTGATTTTATTTACACAAATACGTAAATACAACAATTTTAAGTTTTATTGTCTAGGTCTTAAAATTAAGATTATGAGCACCCCTAGTACGTACGGCCAAGCGTTATGTGACGTTTGTTTTGAAAACAATCTTATTTTCAAGAATGTCTCAAAACGCGCTCAAACGATAAAAACGGTAATATCTCTGCATTTTAATAAACCCTTCAGCGCTCTTAAGGAAAAATCCAATGGCCGTACAACCTTCATTACGTCTTCATAAATAACCTCCAAAAGAATGAACACTCTGGTGCATTCCTGAAACTCAGGTTTGTGTAGTAAAATTCGCTCATTAAGTGACGAGTGGTTCAATCCCCCTTCAGCGGTGGAGATGCGTTCCCACGGCTTCTAGCGGATCAAGCTGATCCGCTAGAAGAACCACAGGCTCTGCATTTCCCTGACCATAAATCAGTAAAATCCATAAATCAGGGGGGGGGGGTGACACCATCGGGATAGCGCACTCACCGTCGCTGTACTTACAGATCCTGTTC
>JAZHYW010054031.1:0-22541 GCA_037355805.1 Ixodes ricinus | reverse complement strand
GCATTGCCCATTTCGGTACGTGGCCACTCCCCAGATCCCCTCAAACTTCTATCTTTGATGGAGAAAAATGTGGCGCTCGCGTTGCTCATATGGTAATCTACACGTCCAAGCCGCCCGCCTTCTTGACCGGAACGTTTGGATATCAAAGTGGGCAAATCAGCAGAGGTGAAACCTGCAGCAACAACAGCGAAGGTCGACGGTGCGTGAGCCGACGAACAGATTCTTGATGCATTGAGGAATAACCGGCGCGATGGTGGAGGACAAATTTCATCAACTGGTCGATCTTGGCACGACCCGCTCTTCGCCAAAGCGATCCCTGGTTACGATACTCGTTGGCAACTTTCCTCTGACCCAACTGGCGTCGCGAACGTTTTAAGCCAGACAGGAACTGGCGCATCTATAACCGTTATGAGGTGAATAAATCATAATCAGTGATATTTGGCTCGCCGGAGATGCTTCACGTCAAATTATACTTTTAGCAGGGGAGGCGGGGGGGGGGGGGGGGGCAATTCATGCAATCACTGTTTTCAACAAAATTAGGCGATGTAAAGTGTTTCTCTACCTTATGTTTTCTCAATTAATCATAATGGATGACTGCATTGATGTCGGCGAATCCGTGATATCGCTCGTCTGCGACGTCTGCTCTCTCATAAAGGAGTCGTTTGTGATGCGTTACGTTTATTAGCTCAGGATTCTTGGTTGTCAGCTCTTGAAGCGTCATAGTGACAGCACCAGTTTAGTATTATTTGGAAAATATTTACTTAGAAATGTCAGAGATATGCTGCTTTTTAGGGGTGCAAGGTGTTAAATATTTTCATTTCACCTACCCTGCCTCTTGCCAATAGCTCTTTCACGAACCTAGATAACAGACCCAATAGATCAGGGAAAGGATCAAAGGTTGAAAGCCTCTTGCAATCAATTCCTCTTTATGTTATCATTGGCGTTTCTTTCCCAGTTTCAGTAGTCAACTTGAGGTACAAACCTCTTTACCTTACTTTTTTGTAATTTGTGTGAGATAGCACGTTTCATGTGCAAAGGTTTAAGCGAATTTCACGAATGGCAAGGCTGAGAATTCTCCCGCTACTGCCGTCTCGTGAAGGACTTCTTTCTCTGGATGGTTACTGGCACAGACGAAGGTGCAGAAACCGTTCACGTTCCTTCAAACAGTTCATCAGGACGGCACAGCCGATAGCTTCTGGTCACGCTGTCGGCGAGATGCTTGTTCTCGCGGACATGATTGGAATAGCTTGCGACTTCATCAGGATGTAACTGAAAGGTGTTCTATACGCGTTCAGGCTATGCACGCGGAAGGGTATGCCCTGTCTTACCTTTGAAGGACTGTCAGAGGCGAAGCTGATCAGGCAATCCTCACTGATGGTAATATGATTAACACCGTAAAATTTAAACATGATAGTTCGAAAGTGTAACTCTTGGTGAAACATGTTTTAGTGATGAAAATGACAGAAACGCTATAGTGGTGGTAACCTATGAAATACTGGCATACCGTCAGTTGTATCTATTCGAAAGAAGGGTCGTCGAAATAATTAGCGCGATTTTTTGAGGATCTACAATTTTTTGATGGAATGTCCTTAGTGAACACAACGTCCAGGCGGTCTTTAAACAGTTGTTCGTAAACATTACGTAGAAAATTAACTCCAAATTCTTATCAAACGTTTTCGCACCTAGTGCAACAGCTTACGAATATACGTGCTTTTGCCTGATTTCGAAGAACTGAAACAATGTGACGGACGCGGGCGTCTTAAATCAATTTATCGACAACGAGTGTCGCGGCATTCCGTTTGCAAATGGGAAAGACAGTGTCTCTACCCGCTTTTTATATACCCTGATACATTTACCCTTTCCTTCACGAATACAGGAGTAGGTCGATCACCAGTTTGCTTGCGTCGGCTTAGCGCGGAAATAAACTCGCAACAACGACCCGCTTTGCAGCCCGAATCCTCCTTAAACGTTCACCTGCAACCGTTTGTCAACGAAAACAGATTGCTTTAAACCAGTGCGACCAACGAAACCTAAAGCAATGCGTGGTGTCAAATTTTCAAATAACCAGTAGTTGTGCGTCAAAGACGTTGTCGTTGCCATCATTCGCCAGCAGGTTGCTACTCTAAAACTGACGGACGACGTCAAACTTTCTTTCGGCCTGCACTACACACAGAAATGAAGAAAAAGAAGAACACCATAAAGCGTTGCATTTTAACATACGTTTTCATTGCAGGATCCCACTACTGCGGCCGCCAACCAATGATGTACACCTGCTGGAAAGCATAACTCAGCGATTGTCGTCAAACATTTGACCCAGATGTATCTCATTCCTACTGATGTCAAGTTGCCTGGCTCATTTAAACATTGGACGTTTTAAATAAACAGTACGAAACCGATCGGTTTCATTCCTCAGATGGCAGACGACATTGTCAAAGTGTTATTTTCTAAACGCTTTTCAGAGCTCAGAGGAGGAAGCTTGCGAATATGCTTACATGACCCAGATTGGTTCTGCAGACATACAGGGCGACGAGTGGTCACCCGCCATTGTTTCCTCAAAGTTAAATATTTGAGTGTTATAATAATAATAATAATAATAATTTGTCACAAATGCACCCATCTGCAAGTTGATTATCGAATGAGATCAAAGTCAGCAGAGGCTTCTGGGACCTGACTCAGCATTACAAATAATCAGCATTGAAATAAGTTTAAAAAGCTACTATTTGAGAATAACTTTGAAAAAAGAAGAGTAGCACTTTTCTTTTTAATTAATTTTAGCAAAATTTAGCAAGTTCTTACATGTGACCTACGAAAGTATTTTAACAAACTTGATATCACCAAAAAGATCAAACTTAGCACTTTTAGTGCCTATAAATTCAATAATATATGAACAAAATAAAATTTCTTATATAAAGGGTGTTCCCCCAAAAAGATTGGCAGTTTTTTTGTTTTTTTCCGGCAAAAATGAGCTACGCATTGCCGAATGCTAATTTTCGCTGAAATGTAGCGCTAGCGGTCCAAACCAGAATCCAAAGTTTCAGCCCGTACCGTTGCTTTATTCGACTGTTATAAGGGATTTTCTTATCATTTTAATGAAAAATACCGGCGGACAGGGCTCTCGAATACATCTTATGGCGCCAGTTACCGAAAACGCGCAAACTGAATCCCATTTGAATTTACTGAATACCATGACGGTTAGTGCTAAAACTTTGCCATCTGGTTCGGACCGGTAGCGCTACGTTTGGGCACAAAATAAACGTTCGACGATGAGTAATTAATTTTTGCGGTGAAAATAAGTTTATATATTGAGGGTGTACACGCGGTACCTTTAAATGAGCAAACGTATAAAAAAACTAGCAAATTTAATACCTATTAAAAAAAAACTTTTCTATTTGTTTTGTGTTTTACCCATACCAACGTATTACTTGGGGTTTATCAAAAATAAAAATAAAAATACGGTATTTTTGGGGGATGATTGATATTGAAACTTGAAACTTATCAGTAGTGCGTTGTGACAGCGTTCTCGCCTAGTTGATATTCTGGACAATACTGTTGCATTATTGCGGTTAATTACCTAAAACTTATTAACACGTATGCCTAAAAATGCCTGAAATTGTGCGCAATTAGAAGTAAATGTTATTTTAATGTGCAAAAGACTTTTCGTTTTTCAACTCACATTTAAGAAGATTCAAGCTTTATTTCCAGTTATATGCAAAAAATACTCTATTCTATTTGCATTTAATGATAGATCACGATAATACCTTGGTAAATAAAGCAAACGTATATAGGACATTTTCATTTGTACAAATATAATTTAAATTATATTAAATTAACATACCTTAATTTGAGCGTTTTTGTGATATCATAATAATTGAAATATCTTCAATAGTCCTCACGTAAGAACTTGCAAAACTTTGCCGCAAATGACAAACAGGAGATTGTTACACATTTCATTTTTATAATTGAAAATACAAGATTTTATTTATTTATTTTTTCAGAACAGTCTTAGAGCATCGTGCGTTTTTAATTTCAGAGAAGAGTCTAGAGGCTCGTTCACACACTTGTAACCGAGAACGACCGGGAGAGACAAGACCGGTCCTAAGACATCGCAAGGCCTCTTGCGACGTCTTAGGACCGGGTGCGCTGCTGCGGATCTGGTCCTAAGACGTTGTAAGAGGCTTAAGGCTCGTTCACACATATGCAACCGAGTAAGACCGAGAGAGACCGAGACCGGGTTTTAAGCCTCTTGCGACGTCTTAGGACCGGATGCACTGCAGCGGATTCGGTCCTAAGACGTCGCAAGAGGCTCAAAAACCGGCCTGTTTTCTCTCGGTCTTACTCGGTTGCATATGTGTGAACGGGGCTTAGTGCATTGCTTGAGATGTGACAAAATAGCGAGCGGTCATACTTGTGATCCCCGACAGGTCGGAGAAAAGTTAGTTCTGGCCTCGGCCGCATAAATGATAAATAACATAAAAAAAGAAAAACATCCGCCGAGCTTGCCGTTTGCATTTTCTTTCATTTCAAGAAAGGACCCAAGAATTATATATATTCGTAAAAATTAACATATTGACCCTAAATTGTGCATGAATTGAGATGAAAAAATCCAGGTACTTTGTACACTGATAGCAATATGGTATGCATGCGCAAATGAGCTGCGAAGTATCGAGCATAGTTATCAGTGATAAACAATCTACTCAAACTACCTAACTTAGTCTGCAGCTCAAAGAGCACAGTTGTCTGTAGGCACAGCTTATATGTAGTCACTTTAATTTAAGCAATATGCAGCGCCCTCTTGGGGAACAGTATTTTTAGACAAAACCTCTAGACTGGGAAAACCAGACAAAGTCCTTTTTTTCTCCAGTCTCGGGGTTCTGTCTTAAAATATGTTCAACCAACCCCCTTTAGTTTCATCCCAAACTTTTCATTCATTGAAGCAATATTCTGTAACACCCAGTCGCTTTTCAATTGATGTCGTATTGATCAGATAATGCAATCGCCAAGCGTCGCTAGATTTCTAACAGACGTCCTTGTGTCTTGAAAGAGAAAGCCTGCAAAAAGTTTATGCCGAGATTTTTTTTTATTAGCGAAAAATTAACAAGTTGTGTTACAAGATTTTTTTCTCACTTCATGATGTCTTGCACAAAAGCATGTAAAAATTGCTGCACCGCGGATTAGAAGCCCATATCAGAGACTAGAAGTTTTGCAGCAGCCGTGCATGGGCGCCGCCATTACTGATCTTCCGTTTTTGTTTCATATTATTCCCTTTACTTCACTTCATGATTACAACAGCAAGACAGGTTATGCATTTGGTTTCCACTGTGTCCTTCTCCGTAGCATTGGTATTTGTGTAGGCTCGTCAACGCCTGCTTCAGTGCCTCGGCATATCGGTAAGGTAAGAGGTCAGCAATGGCGGCTGTAATCTGGCGCGCGTGCAGCGCTGTCTTCGTTTCAGCTTGGGTCCAGACGCAGCCGATGCTACAAGCGCGAGCTCCGGGCTTCCAGCTTCGCTACCAAGCACGCGCTCGTGCAGTACAGGCACTGTTCAGGGCCACACGCTCGTGCTTGTAGCATCGGCTGCGTCTGGACCCAAGCTGAAACGAAGTATAAATGTGCTGGCTGGGCAAGCTCGTTTTGCTTAGCAGCCGAGCAAACGAGGCAGTGCTGGCACCTCGTGACGTGGGCGAGAGCACGCGGTGAACGTCCCACGTGCACAGGGGACCATACTCTGTTTCAACTTGTGTTGTACGCCAGGAAAGCGCTACAAGCGCGAGCTTCTCACTCTAGGGCGCATCTCGGCGTCACAAGCTCTCGTGCACCAAGGGCAGCTGCCAACGCTATGAGCTCGCGCTTCTAGCCTTCGCTGCGGTACAGCATAAGGTGAAACGGAGTATAGACGCTTTACGCACGCGCCAGATTACAGCCGCCATTGCCGTCCTTCACTTTTCTTACCGAGATGCCGAGCCAATGAAGCGGGCGTTGACGAGCCTCCACCAAGGCCAATGCTAAAAGGAAGGACACCATAAAATCTAAGATAGCGATAGCCTGGCCTGTTGTGGCAATGACAAAGTGAAGTGAACGTAATAAGAGCAAACAAAAACTGAAGGTCGGTTATGGCGGCGCCCATGCAAAGCTGCTGCAAAGCGTCTATAGCCGGAGCATCGGTGCCACGATGTGTCTCGGCCACACGAAGGTGCCTCAATGTCTTCTACTTAGGGTGATGCCACCCTTTGTAGTACCCGATGCCGACGGCACGCGCTGAAGGGTAAATTACAGATAAATCGACGAGAACAAAATGTCGCCAAAGCACAGTCAGCGCCACAAACGCGTGCCGGGACACGCTCTTTTCACGCGCTTCTGAACAAAAAAAAATTAAAATAAAAAGTGTGGGACAAAATGGCCAGATGTTTCCACCCTAAGCAAAGCGCAAATGAAGGCACCCTAGGCCACACCAGTTTCTTGGCCACACCCAGAGCCGTATATTGGGCGAGTTTCTCCAATGCGTGGAGCAAAGGCCTCCACCTGCGCCCAGTATTTCCCCCACGGTTAGACCGTAATTAGGTTCGATTGGTCGACACAGCGTCGACCAATTAGCAGACTTCGACGTCCCAATATTGGAAACGATATTTAAAGCGTGCAATAGAAGCGTTCAATCTCGCAGCAGCACGACGACGACGGACGACGTTGCGAGGGTGCCACACCGGGCGTCGGCAGTGCCTCTATCTAAGCCCTGTGCCACGGTACCTCGGAGGCGTCAGCTTTCTGCTTTGACTCGGCTACCCTCTGGGGCCTGATGCTCCGACCCCAGTGAGCGACAGCACCATCATGCTCCTGGGGCTCCTTTGTGCAACCGTACACCGATCGAACGGCAGGCTGCAGATCCTCTTGGCCCGCTGCTGACCCGCCTCAACGAGATGTGGACATCTTCAAATCGGACTGACATCCTCCGCAATAGCAACAATTCATCTCGTCGTCATCTTGCATGTGTATACTCATCGCATTGTCATGCTCATTAGACGCGGCACCGCGGGCCTCCATGGTAGGGGCTGTTGCCTTTCCGCGGTGCTGCGGCTCTCGAGAGCCGAATAAAGATACATTACATTACATTACATTAGCAATGATCACAGTGCCACTAATAGTGGCTCAATCGCAACTATGCAGTTTGCTCTGGTTCGGAACGCGCGTTCGTTTATTCTACCGTTGAATATGGACTTGACGAAAACCTCACACGCGCCAAGTTTTCAGTCACCAAGAGTTACACCTTTTTACTCTAGCGACGCTAAAACGGCTTAAATTAGTCGAGTCGCATTTTTAGAGCTAACGACTACCGCTATGGGCTGTTTCGCGGCATGTGGTTGGCCACGAGATGCTCGCCTATTCAAACCAATGAATGGCCAAACTCTCCCAATATACGGCTCTGGGCCACATGAATCGGCGCCGCCATCTAGGGGTTAAATTTTAAACTTTTTCAAGATGGCTGCCAAGGGATCTCAACCTTAAGAAACGCAGGTCGTGTTTTTTTATGGCCTCGAGATTTGGTTCGTTTTTTGGTGCTCTTATTGTCCTTATAGAGCTTAAAAGTCCTATAAGATATATATAGCCTTACTGGCCTTATAGATCTTAACCTCAATGTTTACGGAGCTGCCACTCCTTACGTTTCCTGAGCATCCCCGTGACTATTCTGTTCCACGTAAATGTGATAAACTTTCTCGACGAGCGATAGCGTCACGCGGAAACAGTCTTGGTCCTTCCAGGGCAGTGCAATTTTCTTGTTTTATTGGTGCCAACTGAACAATTCTGCACGGCGTTGTCGAAAGCACGGGTGCGAGCTTTCGGATTTGAAAACTACTTTCGCTGTGAGTGCGGTGGGGGCAACACAAAGCAACATGTGAAATGCTGTGTTGTGGTGTTCATGCCCTTACTATTCTTGTACATAACTAGCTATGTGGAGCTCACGCGTTCATGCCCGTTGGCGGTTTTCTAGTACGCATCCTCTTTTCCAGAAAACAAAATATGCATCGAAAAAAATAGGGTCGCTCTTCCCCCTTCCCCTCTTCCTCCCCGTTTTCCAATTTCCTCCATCCCCATTTTATTCCCGAACTACGATTGCAACGCAGAAACAGTCCGGAACAAAGAGCATGCGAACACGACTGTGTATCGTATTCATCTATTGCGAAGCGTTGTTTATAAAATGAGGTCTATATACAAGCTTCGCTTCAAGACTAGGAGCCATGACATTAACTTTCCTAACGCCGGCGCAAAAAAGCAAATAAGAGACACCAACATGGCAACGGAAAATGAGACCCAAACGAAGCTCGACAACTCTAAACACAAACAGAATCACGCCCCAAAGGAGTTAGACAAGGTGTCTTGAATTAAACATGACGTTGCTCGCCATCCACCAACACTCCTACAGAGCTGCGCAGAAGACCAATCCAATGATGGGATTAGCGAATAGATCTCGTCCTGTCCTCTTACGTCCCTTCCAATCCATTTGACGTTCTTCCTCCCCTTGCTTCGCCCTTTTTCCTCGGCCTGTTTACCCGTATAATTGAAACCTCAAACAAAAGCGAAGAGAGTCTACCAGCAGGCGGCCATCGCCCGTTCCTGGGCATGTCGGCGGTCGGTCCGCCGAATTTAGATGAACCGGAACGACGGTTCTCCACCGGAGGCGTCTCTGTCAGAGGGAGGGCGAGGGATGGGCGTCCGCTTCCTTCCTGCCCTCCGGTATCGTCATCACGTCCTCTTTTAGAGGTCTTCCCGCGAAGTCTTGAAAGGCGAGACAGCCTGTCTCTGCTCACGTGGAAGTGGGCCGTCAGGCAGTGCCTGGCAGATCCATAAGAGATGCGACAACACCACGGGCCGGATAAAAGGGAACGTCTTTCTGTGGACTGACAGCTCCTAAATCCTTACAAAAAGAAAACAACAACAACAACAAAAAACAATTGTGTTGTACGTTTGTTTGTACAGCGGGAAGTTAGCCAGCCCCAATGGGCGTCATTTGCTGTCGCCGCTCTAGATGAGAAATTTTGCCAGTGCGGTGCCACAGCTATAGCCTGGGGGTCTTTGACGCGCACCAGGCAGTAGTATAATACACGGCCGCACGCCGGTATACGATGCTCACGGAGAAAAGAACAAACAGAAATGAGAGCCAATTCTGACTCTAAACACGTTAGCAATACCGTTCTGCCTCTCGCTGGGAGTGAGTTCGGTGGACGTTGAATGAATGAGCCTTTCTCGTGTGTAATTCCTGCTTCTCTTTTTTTTTTTTTTGCAGCGGAGCTGTTAAGGGCTAGTTTCCCCAGGATCATGTCCGTCAGCAAACAAATGATGACAGAGAACTCTGGACAGCTACCGCCATCTATGAGCGACGGTGGCAACCAGACAACCGGCTTGCCTGTTGTCTGGTTGCTGCCGTTGCTCATGATGGCGGCAACCTTTAGAGCCTTTCCACTCTGGCTTGCCGACTTGCAGCCGGCCATTACTTCGTTCCCACCATAGTACAGCTTCTCTGGTCTTCCTTCTTCACCAGAGTGGAAAGGCTGAAAGTTTTTTTGTTGTTGTTTTGTTTAGTTCTTTGCCAGTCCCCAACTAAATCATCCGGCACTCCTAGAATCGTGTGACCTTATCAAACAGCGGAAAGGGCCAGACCGGTGTGTCCAGGCGACTAAACCGATCGCGCAGAGCGTATGAGCCGAGATCCTGCGATTTATTTTGTGCGCGCGATTGGTGTAGGCCGTGATGGCGAACCCACAAAGACAACAATCGCCGTGACGATGCACTTTTTGACGCAGCCTGATTGGCCCCATCGGATCGTCGGCTGCCATCGGACTTAAAAAGGAAACGAAGTACAGTGCAATCCACGTATAACGACAATGAGAGAAACCTGAAATTTCGATTGTGATAACCGATTATCGTTGTATCTACAGTGTACTAGAATGCTGCAATCGTTTCTAGTCTAGAAACTCTGGAAACTGATCGTTATAAGTGGTACATCGTTATATGTGGTGTCGTTATAAGCTCTACATCGTTATATATGGTATCGTTATAAGCGGTACATCGTTATATGTGGTATCGTTATAAGTGCATTGCGCTGTATAATAACAAAACCAACGCCGCAAGAACCGACGCAGTGAACGCGTTTCGATTCACGGCAAGCTCTTCGTCGAGAACCCTTATATATGTACGGAACTCGCTTTCCGAGCGCACTCGTTCTAATGAACCGGGGCGGAGTTGAGGCCCAATGCGTCGGGTCTGGTCCCCGTCCACATCGTCCAAGTTGCCTCCCGGAGCTAATTTAAAGCGGCCTCGTTGGCAGTCAATGGTCGCCGCCATTAAACGCCGCGCGCATTTCAATACTGCTCGGACGAAACGAGCCAGACCCACGGCTCCTGAAAAGAGGTCGCACCTATACAGCTTTTTATCAGTTCAGCGCAACTGTCGTCGTTGCTTTTTGGAGCGCGTATTCGTGTGGATTTCAGACAATTTCTGATAATCTAAACATCCGTCGAGCGTTTTTTTTTGACGTATTTATATTTAAAATTTGATAGAAGCTTTAGTGCTGCACGAAATCACGTCCTTCTAGAATTAATGAGGAAATATCCGTTGATAGATATTTCCCGTTCGGGACACTTAAGTGGCGTTGAGATTTTCTTAAAGCGTAAAATTGGAGCGGCGCTTTTTTACATTTTTTTATTATAACATAGTTTTAAATATACATTTTTCAAATTGGTACTTGAGACATCGCTTCGATCTCGAGTGCGCATGCGAAAACAATATTTGTCTTTAGAAGAAAAATATTGTTTTTTGAGTTACCCAGATGGAGCAGATTTTCAGACGAGTAACCCGCGGCTGTTTATTGAGTTACCCAGACGAACAATATTTTCAGGATACTCAGACTTTACACTTCTGGGCATGCTATTTATTACCTATAAATTCAAAATAGCTTAAAAAAACAAAACAAAAAACGGCGCATTAAGGTTGTGCCAAAACCAGCATTCAAATTTCCCCACGTTTTCTGCTAGGGTGACGTGACATGTTCTAAAACATCCAAGTAGAGCAGGCGGTCTATAAAAACAAAAATTGGGGTTGTGTGCATGTTTATACAGCCTAGAACTTGTTCTGCCTCAACGGGCGACGAGTCTCCCAGCTGTAGATGAGAAATTTAGCCAGTGCAGTACAACCGCTAGCCTGGGGTCTTTAACGTGCATCACGCAGTAGTGATACACGACCGCACGCCGGTACGATGCTCATCCAGATCGAAACGGGCAGGGGTGGGGACAGGATTTCCCGAGACCCCCTGGGTGGAGTGTAGACCCCCTCCTTTTCCGAAGGCACCCCTTAACTCACAACGACTCCTATATTCGCAATGCCCCCTCCTTTAACCCCTCCAAAAAAATGTAGACACCCTCCGATTTCAATTCCTGGGGAAACCCTGGGTGGGGTCTAGCCCATATCCTGGGTTCGCAGCACGAGCTCGCTCTATGTGCTCCGAGCTGGTGTGCGCTAGCTCACTCGGCCACTGATCCCTCCGCAGTCTATATATATATATATAAAGACGCACAGTATGTTGCACATTATTATTTTATGTTCTGCTCAAGTTACCTTCCCGATAATTCATTTCACACTGTCAAAATTCTAGTAACCCGTCGAGAACAAGCTCTACTGCCTAACTTTGACCCAACTAACATTTGTCGTCGCGTTTTCAGCGTTAAAAATCAAACCTTCCAGCTTGTAAAAAAAATGAAAATAATCGGCGAGGATTAATTATAAAAAGTTCGGTAACTTCGGGAGAAGTTATTTTGACCAGTAATTTGGGTGGCAAGCTCAGGACTTCAAATGCGTCTTGGGTTTAATATTTTAATTAGTATTTCTAGAATAAACTGATTCGGACGTATCAATACTCATTGACCCTTTATTTCGATCCTCCCTGAGTGTCGTGAGACCTGCGAGTTGAATGTAACTTTTCCGTACCCAGAAAAAACAAATTTCACCAAAAAAAAATAAAAGTCCAAACAATAAACATTTTTCTCATTACCAGCTATCGCAATAAGTAATAAGCGAAAATCTGCAGAAAAATTATGATAACTCTATTGCTCTGCAGGTTACGTCAGGACAGCTTGACATTAGCGCTGATGATGCTCTCTAGGGTAGACGACACTTGAAACCCGTACAAGGCCACTGAAAGAAGGAAATGACAGATGCCGATGGCTCGCGGTCTCTGCTATGTTCCGTTCAACCCTTAGCTGACAGTGCGGTAGTGCCGGTTAGCTACCAGTCACGCCTCTATCTTTCACCACGTGACCACGTTCCCGCCCATACGAAGGCGCAGAGAACTAGGCCACAGGAGATGATAGGCAGACGGTTGCTGTGAGGCAGGCACATAGCTCCCACCGCATACACTGTCAGCTTACCGGTGAACGGAGTACAGCAGCGCGCTATTACAGCCAATCGACCGTCCTGTCATAACAGGGAATCAGGAGAGACGGACGACGGAAAGCATTATCGAAGGAGGCCCCAACCCACCTACAATTTATGGCGACGATTTCTCGTTCGTGCGGACTCGATGCAGTCGATGAGTTTCTGTCCATTGTCGTTCAACTCCCATCACAGGAATTACGTCGTATTTGTGAATATGCAAAGAGAAATGGCTGCTAAGTTTCGTTAGCAGCGCGGTAGCGGCGGAAATTGTTTGCCGCAATCAGGTATTGTAGGGCTGAAGCAAAATATGGAATATTCCTCACTGGTAGATTCAGTGAAAATAAAACAGTTTGGCACACTGAGATGTGATTCGGCCTTTCCTGACAGTTGTCTAGCGTCTGCCACTTTTAAACCGATAGCTTTATGGGTGACACTTTGCGGAGATTTTGTCCTCTTCGTCCGTCGTCGCGGCGCGCGAAGAACTTCCCGTATGCGCGAAGGCAGTACGAGCCCGTATGCCTTCGTGCAACGAAGGCATACGGGCTCGAATCATCGTGCCGTCTGCTTGAAAGACTTGTTTTTAAACATTACTCGCGTTATGCGAAATCTTACTTTGGCGGTATCCAGTTGCTACGCGTAGTGTTGGATGGTCTTAGAGACTTCCACCTCGCTTACCCACCTACTTCACGGATTACTGGTGGCAGCCGTCACTGACATCCACGACGCCAATTACAACGGCTATGAGAATTAACCACGTCGCACCTCCGTCCTGAGGTATACGTGACGGCACCATTGACCCCGTAAGTGATGACGTCACAACATGGCGTCTGGGTCCAAACAAACCGTTGCTAGGGACGTTGCTATGGACTAATGCATGGAGACTCCACACGAGGCTAGATTTTCGCTTACAAGTAAGTAAATAATTTTTTGTAAGCAACCTAACTTCTTGATATCTAATTATGAAGATGTTCTTGTCATCTCAGCGTCGTATTGCAACGATGAAAGCCATTTCTGAAGTATTCCACTCCGCTTTGCTTTGGTAGCAGACGACACGATAGATTTGCTGGCCTCTGTTGCAGCGGGCGTCTTCATTGAATTACGTCGGTAAACGAGCAACACAAGCAAGTGCATCGCCATGGCCGTAGAGGCCTCCGCAATGTGCGTTTTTTTCTGTGAAGAACCCAGCTTAGTTCAGAGGGGCGAAAATTCCGTAAAATCAAACCACGTCATGCAGATCAGTTACGACGACGACCTGAAGTGCATTACCGGCGTAGTGCAGGCCAGCATGAGAAACAAATCGTACGCCGTCGAGGTAAGTCGTTTGTTATTATTATTATTGAGGTTGTCAGGTTATTAAAAAATTGCATGTCTATCGAAATTTCGCAATTCTTTTTTTTTCTTTGTATACATTAAATTTCGTGGATGTGCTCTTTCGGTGAAGATCTCCATCGAACCCGCGATGAGAGTACAATCTGTAATAAACTCACCTTATGTTTTTTTATCCAGTTCTTTCGCGTTTTGGGGTTTTGCGGAAATCTGAAGAAACTGCAAGAATCTTTCTCCACGCGATGGTTACAACCAGGTACGAAGCACCCTCCCATAGCGCGAGTCCGCAAACAAAATTTGGGATCTCTACCGATCGCCTGAAGTGCTTTTCTCACGGGTGCAATGCGATCTTTTAGCAGACGATCATCTCGATCGACGCCCGGACTTTCGATAAACCATATTTTGCATCGCACCCCACTATGAATTCTTATAAGTGTCTGAAACTCATTATATTTCAAACAAATGCACTATCAGAATATCGTCTTTATTCACCCGATTCAGACGCCGGCGCCGGCTTGGCCGGCGGGCGTGTGGCAGACGACATTCTTCTTGCATTCGTCGTCTGCTGCAGGCATCTTGAGGACCGGAAGTTGCAGTCGTAAATATTTCAGAAACAAGCGATTACCGGCACACTTCTGTCGAAACATATATGACATTCAAGCTTTCTATATCTGTGATTTTAGAAGTTTAAATCCTACTCCCGATTTTTGAACGGTCGGGTTTTCGTAGCGAAACCTAGCCACATGTATTTGTCCATAACAACGACCCTAGCAACGGTTTGTTTGGACCCATGACGTCACACTTACGGAGTCAATTTCACCCGCATTGCGCGACCCTGCTACAGCTATCGCTTTCGTTTCTTTGCACAGTGTGGGCGACAAATACGACTTTTTGTTTTATTATTATAGGCTCTTGGCTGTTGGCACGGGCCCTAATAAATAAATTAACAAATAAATAAAAACTGCAAAATTAAAGGAAGATCCATTGGTGGATCCGTAGGGAATGCGTAGCATGATCCTTGGGAAACGCCAGCGGCATCCGCTGTCTGACGCTGCTTTCGCTGTTCACCGGTTTCGGCAGCCCGTCTCCTTCGTTCACAACCCGTCTCCTTTTGCCGCCTACTTGTACCAGCGCTAGTACTTGGTTCACACTCCATGTTGTGGCCCAAACCAAGGCAGGTGCGCTCCGACACAAGTTCAAACTCGCCCCAGCATCCGAGTGCGCAATGGCTTCCGCCCCGTGACATCGACTCTCTCTCGCCTTTGACTTCCACTACTCTCCTCCTCTCTACGTGGCGCGCTTCCCTTTTCACTGTTTTGTTCACAGACGGACGCCGTCAGCTTTCCCCTGTCATGCGGGTACTAATGCTAACGCATCAATAATAAGTGCGAGAATGCAATGCACACAGGATGAATTTTAAAACATAATAATTTACGCGTTTTAGGGACGAAGCTCCTTAGGGTCTAGCCTTGTCCATCCGTCCGGCGTCCGTGCTCACATCGATTGCACTGCCTCCGAGATCGGCCCACTTTAAAAAAAGACGAAAGAAAACGTACGCCCGCACGGGGGTTCGAACTCAGGACCGCTTGCTTACGAGGCAGACGTCTTAACCACTACGCTACACTCCAACGTTACATGTAGCCGCTCAACGTCTATACAGGAGAGGGCGCTGCGGTCAAATGCGTATATAATCGCGTTAAACTTTGCATGCATTGTCTCAACGTTTATAGACGAGAGGGCGCTGCGGTCAAATGCTCAACTGCGTATATAACCACGATCCATACCACACATTCTGTTTCTGACATGGACCGTTGACTTAAGCGGTGGAGATGCGTTCCCACGGCTTCTAGCGTATCCAAGCTGATCCGCTAGAAGAACCACTGGCTCTGCATTTCACCGACCATAAAGCAGTAATAATGAAGTCGAAACGCAACCCGGAACTCAGCACTACCTATGAGCAATAAAAACAAAATCAGCACCATCAGCACTACCTGTGAACAATACAATCAGTATCATCAGCACCACCAGAGCTTCGCCCCAATCAACATCATTCACCACGTGGAGATGCGGCCTGTTTTTTGTTTATCTCGGCATTACACCATTTCGAAGTAAACTGATGTTCATAATAAGTGGGCCATGTATTAGTTTCGATCTTCCTGAAGTATGTAGACCTTTCCTTGGGAAATATTAAACAGGCATTCGGCAGCGTTGACCGGTTAAACTCGCGTTCAATTCAAAACAAGTGCTCACACATTCTCGAGGCCCTAATCTGAACACTTGACGAAAAAACGGCGAGAAATCTGGCGGCCGTGATTGGCCAACGCCGCACTTGACCTTGGCGCCGGCCAGTCAGAGCCGCCGGATTTCTCGCCGACCTTTTCGCCAAGTGTCCGGATTAGGGCCCTGGAGACGTCGCTGCCGGAGAGTTTTGACATGACGTCTCACCCGAAAGGGAGCATGTACAAAAACTAATGCAGCGGAAATAGACCTCACTATAGGGCGGTTCCACGTGTCGCACTTCCGCCTCGCAATTTCGAACCCCTCTGAATGAACCACTCGTAAATCGCGGAGATTCGCCATCGCACTGAAAGCTTTTCTCGTTAATGTAAGCGTTTTCGGCTATGTACATTAAAATCAATCACTCAAAAGTATTTATCTATCTACAAAAGCCTTTATTTACAAAGTAATATAATTTTCAATACTTTCTTCTCTCGTGAAATGTTGTGAACTGTATAGCAAGTCCCGGAGGCAGCGCAGTACCCGTGCGGCGAGGGGGTCAAAGACAGCAGTAGTACGAGGCAAATCCTGAGCGTGACATCGGTGGTCCCAAGAAAATAGAACGAGGAATAGAGTGACAGAAGAGCTGAAAAAGAAAGCAGACGTACGGTTAGGCGTGTTCGTTTTTCTGCAACGAGTTGAAGCTGGTCATGGTCTTATAAACTTTTATTAATTTTTATACAGGGTGTGCGGGCCACCTCCGGACGCCATGACAGGGGGATAGAAATGCTTCCGGCTTTCTCTATGTATACCTTGTGTTTGGGTGGGTGCGTGGAAACTCTTGGTTCACTAGCGAGACAATTCCGTGAGAGCTACGCTCTAGAAATACCCCAGTGCCCTGCTTTTAAGTTGCCTAGAAGTACCGGCACGAACAGAATGTCACAAGTGAAGTTATTTTGATTATTTCGAAATGAAGGGCGCCACCGACACCGCCGAACCTGGGTGATCGCAGGATGACGGCATTGGCACACGGTGCTAGTTACTTCGATGTGCTGCCGACAGATGGCGCAACTCGACTTGCGCGAAAGTGCGGCGCTGGCTTGCGGCGCTTCCGCGCCTGGACCACCTCGACCGATTCGTCTCCGTACAACTATGGGCCATTATGGCACGTACAGATGCAATGTGCACGGTGATCTGGGAAACAAACCTTGAATGCTAAAGCTAGCAAATCATAACAGTAGAAGATTAGGTATTACAGAGACTCACGTCGCGCCAAAGGAAGCGTAATAAAAAGTATCTTTGGCCCATAATTAGCGAAGAAACGAAATCGATAGCTGTAGCACGGTCGCGAAATTCGGGTGGAATGATGCCGTCACGTATACCTCAGGACGGAGGTGCGACGAGGTTAATTCTCATAGCCGTCGTGGTTAACATCGTAGACGACACTGACGACCGCCACGTGTGCCCGGTGGTCCCTGAAGTTAGTGAGAAAGCGCGGTGGAAGTTTTGAAAACCACCCAACATTACGCGTAGCAACTGGATACCGCCAAAATGCAATTTCGCATAACGCGAGTAATGTTTGAAAACAAGTCTTTCAAGCAGACGACAGCAAAACCGTCCCTCCGCTCGGGCGTAGCTGGCGGGATGCCAGGGCTCCTCTCTTGTGTCTCTCGGCCCTGAGCGACCGATCGAAAAACCCGACTTGCCTGGCCTCGCGCCAAGAGCGGCGAGAAGGGTTTTCCCTTCTTGCTGGCGCGGCGGCGACAACGTTCGAGGTCGAAATCTCTGCAAAGTGTCGCCCGTAACGCTATCGCTTTAAAACTTTCGGAGGATTGTCTGCTAAAACCAAGACTCAGGTCGGCGATCATTGCGGGCAAGCTCGGCGCGTATCTTCGGCCCCCACCGCGACTGCCTTGCCGTTCACTAAGTACACTCTAAGAAAAAGAGAGCGTGACTTGCTCCCTCAAGGGAGCATATACGCTGACACAACCATTGCTCCCCTAGGGGAGCAACTGTAACGGGAGCAACCTTTGCTCCCCTACCGTTAGTCCCTCAAAGTTGAACCTCCAGGACCAACTTTTGCACCCTTGCATTTAGGCCACTGGGACTAAATGTTGCGCCCATACCTCATTTATTACTAAATTGCGCCCTCACACACCTAGGTGGCGCTAGTCAACGTCAAATTCAAAATTGGAAAAAAATATGTTATCGCTGGTTTACGTCTTTTGACACTCATCACATTCCCATATGCACAACGCTTATATCTCATTCGCACACTTTTTGTTGCACACGCATTATACATTTTAGCATATACAAGGTATTAAGAACACAGATGACACACACAATGACACACCAATTCAATTATTTTTATTGTCCCGCGCTATTTCAATTGTTAACAGCGAAAGCTACCCATGCGCCTTTTATACTGATCAAATGAAAGGAGTCGTTTTGTCAGTGACCATGTCAACCGTGAGCGATGTTACAAATACGGTGCTGCTTTCGCACTAATATTGTTCTCCAATATTGTTGCAAAACTTTCCAAGGAGTGTATCTCTTACTAAGAGGTAACGGTACACACAGTAATTATTTGTGACAGTCTATAAAACAGCGTCCCCATAGGCTCCCAGGAGCCATGTTCTCGCTTCCCCACATAGCTTCCCCACTATGCGCATGCGCGTCTCCGTGGCAACCGCATCGTTTCTTGCGAAAAAAACAACAAAGACAAGTAGAATACAAAATGAAAAATAAACACAGAATGAACCTTTTTTCTGTCTTTGGAAACGTTTTAAAACGTTCTATACGGCTATTTTCATCCCAGTTAAGCCAAAAAGAAAATATAAACGCTTTCAAAGCACGTTTCGAAGCATGCAAAGGGGAAGGACGCCAGGACAACGGTCAAAAGCCGCATGGCCAGTGCATCAACAATGGCGGCGCTCGAGTCAGCGCTGACTTCCACGACGTGCTGGAACAGAGGCTACGATCGTTATAAAGTGAGCTCCAACCCTTAAACATGGCCCCTCCTGCAATTCTTGATGCTACGATTGTCTGTGGATACCTCCCCTGCGTTCCGAAACAGTAAGTGCGTCGCTAACGCTGGCCATCGGCGATGCAGCAGACGCCGCCATCTTGTCCCCGCGTCTTTTGCTCCCGCACTGTTGCTCCCGCGCGCCTCTCGCTGCTTTTGCTCCCCGCGCCCCTCTGTTAGTCCCGGTCGAGTGCAGTTAGTCCTCAGCGTTTGCGCACGGTACGCAGCTCGAACCAGATGGTCTCTTCGGGGAGCAAATGGGAGTTGAGAGGTCCAAATGCTGCCGTTAGTCCTTTGAGACCATCTTTTTTCTTAGAGTGTAGTTGAATGCTTTTCAGGACTTGTAGCTTTTACGTCGTTCTCGGGTGTATGGACTAGGCTAGTCGAATACCGTATTTACTCGAGTAAGAGCAGCAATATTTATGAACAAAGTCCTTGTGTCTACTTTCCCACAAAGCACTTATAAAGCCAATCATCGCGTTCCTCATAAAAACATAGCGAATAACTAGATCGATAACACGATTCTCCATACAAATGCAACCTTCACAGAAGGTATCTTCGCGCGAAGACGTTATCTCTGTCCTGTGAAACGCTGGAATCATGCTGTCGATCGCGGTGATTGGCAATCCGCGTCCTCCACAGAAAAGCGAACCCTCAGGTTTTCTTCATAAACAGTGCGGCCATTATTCGAGTAAATACGGTAGGTAGTCCTGAAGATGCGACCACGGTACCTTCGTCAGATTTGTCATTTCTTTGGTGGACAAAAGCTCTCATTTTTCACACAAGAGATCAGCTATTCATGTCGATCCCTTATAAGTAAGTTTTAGGGACGTACCGCCGTTAGTACTCGACGGTGGGAGTTCTAAAGTACTGGCTACGCACCGCGGGTATTCAGAAACAAGCAAAAGCCATAGCCAACCGAAAGTAAGATACTCCCCCGGAAGTTTCGCCATTATTTGACTTTTGTTTACCTACGCACACCCTGTATACAATGCCTCTAAAGTAAGCTAGAAAATAACTAGGTGGAGTCCTTACAGGCGATGTATTGCTGCTTCTTTCTGTATACAGTCATGTCTCGTTAATATGGACCCCGTTAATATGGATACCCCGCTATTGGAGCAGGAGATCCAAACTATGGGGGGCGCTCTGACCCGTTTGTTGTCCCCATACTCGGTGTTTAGTCAACACAAGGCCTGCGCACATGCCCAGAGGCCTTATGGGCATGTCCATATCATCTTCTACAATAGAGCGCGGGGCACAGTTTAATGTAAAGAATACTAACAATCGACAGAAGCGACGTTAAGTGCCGGATCTATCCTCAGAGAATGCGAGCTTGACCCACTTCGGCTTTTGTGCTGAGCTGGGACCGTGCATGCTGCATTGTTCATGCAGGCCGGAGTGGAAACAAAGAGCCCCTCCTCCCACTCACCGGAGAACACGAACTCCAGCCGAACGCTGACGCCGCGTTCGGTTATGTCGGCCGAGCGCTGAGTCATTGTATTTGTTGTCCCCATCCGTGTAGTTCGTAAAGTTAACCGCTTTTGGCGTCACGGTCGCTCCTCCTCCCCAATATGGACACCATTTTCGGGAACAAACCGGGAAAATACATGCATTTTTGTCTTGTTAATATGGACAACTCACATTATGGACGATTTTTTGAGGGGAACGGAGGCGTCCATATTAACGAGACATCACTGTATGAAGGTGTCACCAGCGATCATCGGGACCACCAGCTGGGACCACCGATATCCGCGTTTACACCACGCCATTCCGAAGCGGCCCGAATGCACGGCACCTTTCCCGATACATTATTATATTAACCCCTTAACTAAAGACTTCCATGACAAAAAGAATATTTGCAAAATAAGTACTTTTTTGTCCCAATTTCGCCAATATATTTTGTTACCTCAACTTTCCTTGTCAAGCTAAAGTTCCTAGATAAGAGCTTCCTACAAGTAGCAACATTCCTTGAGCGCCGACTGCGTGACGGTGCAGGTTTTAGGAAGCGAATGTTGGCGCATAGCAGAGGTCATTACTGAATGACGCCATTTTGTTCCAGCGAAATGTGCTTTGTCATTTCTATTGGTTGTCGTTATTTCTAAAGAAGTATGACGGGACTTTACGTCAAGCATTTTTGTGCTGCCATCTATGTATTGGTTTCTAAAGCAAAATTACTTCGGCGGTCAAAGTTGCCGTGCCTCTAATGCCTCGTTCATACTTGCGAACCGGCGGCCGGATCCGCGAGAATTCCGACGCCCGGCGACGAAAGCAGGCAGAATTTCCGGCGAAGAGCAATATCGCTCTGGGACCAATTTTGAACGCCGGAAAAAAGTTTTCTTTCGCCGCAAGCCAATCAGAACGCACTGGGGAAGAGGCGCTTGCTGACGTCAGATCCCCGCTGATGAGCTGGCGACGATGGCAACGAGACGCGCGCGGGCAAGGAGGAAATTCGGGGCTCTCGTCAGCTCTCGTCTGTTCGGGAAACTGCGAGACGCTCGCACCGCGCACTCCGCACGCGGCAACAAATGTGAACCGCCCAATCTTTTTTCGGCGAGGCGAATCCAGTCGGCGGCGAGTGCGTATTTCGCAAGTGTGAACGAGTCATAAAGGCACGTTCCCCAGTTAGGGGTGAACTCTATGGTTGGCGCTCGGGGAGGTTGTCTTCGGTCGCTCGGTCGCAGAGTAATGAACTGTATAAGTAGACGATCCCGGAGGCAGTGCAATACCCGTCGGTCGGCGCTCGGAAAACGCGAGGCCACATATCACCGCTGAAACGCTACGATATATTTCGTATCTCTCTTGCCATTGTCCAATAACCGTCACGTGGGTCCATCGATGTCCTTCGTCTTCGAAGTTCAAATGTAACTCGTGTTTCGATTTGCACTTATTTTTCGATTGCGCGTGTGACTTCAAATTGAATACGCGCTTGTGTTGTGACTTGACATTTGTTTCGTTCGGTTTCTTGTGTATCTTTCAGTAGTATAATTTTACTTCGTGTTTAAATATTTATCTCGTGCGATTCGCAAATTTCGCGACTGATAGGGAGCGCACTGGTGTCTATGAAAAGGGCTGTCACGTGGATGATCGTCGTAGAACAGCAGTACGAGGTACGGTATGCGACGCGTAAGTAAAATATAGTTTTGTAAACTAGGAGCGAAGCGTCCTACTTCGTACCTCCACGTCAAAAAGGTATAAGCGCGCATCTCACCAATGAAAGTTGCGAATCAATTTTGTGACCAACAAATAAATGTGTTCCATTTTATACTTGTGATTAATTCCAATAACTCTGTTACATCAAGATAAAGTAGTCACATTCGACACATGCGTTTAAGCTTAAGTCGACTCGACACGTAGAGGTTGTCACGAATAAAACTTGCGGCTGTGTCGTATACACAGTCCACCAGTGTTTTATGCTATTAGTGACCATTATCAATCAATAAATAAACCAAAATTATGTGTGTAAGTAAAGAACGGGTGTGTTGTTAAGGGCACTGGATATGAGCAAGTTGTCGTTTGCCGTTGTTGTCCGTCCCTTGTCCCTTCCTCATATTCATGT
>JAZHYW010054030.1:0-18715 GCA_037355805.1 Ixodes ricinus | reverse complement strand
GGGACTGTGGGAGTGGTTTTTGGTTTACAAGTAGCGTGTCCTCCCACGGAGGGTTAGGAGGGGCGTTGCTGGGGACCTGGAATACGGGATGTCCCAGGTGACTCAGTATAAGCCGGCCGGCCTGTGTTCCCTGAAGACGGAGTTTCTGACTGATGAGCATTTCAGCGGCAATCTCTCTAATCGAGTTGAGCTGTGCTGCCGATTGGAGTTGGGCCACGGGGGTGATTTTGGGCAAGCCAGTGATGACCCGCATGGCTGCGCGATGAAGAGTTTCAAGCGTACCCTCCTGCGTACTAGTCAATTGGAGATAGTTGTACCCGTACACAGCCTTGAGAAATAAGGAGTGAACGGATCAACTGACGCAGGAGCTTTTCCTGAGCACCCCAGGTTTTGCCTGTGGTACGACGGATAATGTAAAGGCCGTGCTTCCAATGGGCTTTAATGGAGCGCACCCAGCTCTGGGCCCCTCCATTTTGATCAATAGAGAGGCCCAGGATGGTGAGGCTGGGCTGCTGTTCGAGTCTAATTCCGTGAAGATACAGCTTGAATAGGTCGCTGTAGTTTTTTCTGTCGCCCTTGGCGGCGGGCTACGATCATGTAATTAGTTTTAGTGGGGGACAGGGCCATGCCGTTGTCCTCGAGGAACTGTGATGTTACGTCCAGGGCATGTTGAAGTGTATTCTGTTGTGCAGCTAGTGGGGCGCCGGCCGTCCAGAGAGTGATATCGTCAGCATATATTGTAAAACCGAGGCCTTCCACTTCGTCAAGTCGGAAAGTGAGCTCGGCCATAGAAATATTAAAGAGGGTGGGTTTGAGGCATTTAGTACTAGTGTCGCCATCTCGTTTACCAAGTTGGAAATAAAATTAACAGTGTGATTTTATTTACACAAATACGCAAATACAAAAGTATTTTGCTTTCTCATCATGGTCTTAAAATTAAGATTAGGACACCCCTAGTACGTACGGCCAAGCGTTTTGTCACGTTTGTCTTCTAAATATTTGTATTTTCAAAAATGTTTCAAAACGCGCTAAAAACAGTCAAAACGGTCATATTTTTGGATTTTATTAAAAATCTCCAGCGCTCTAAAGGAAAAATGCAAGGGCCGTACAACCTTCATTACGTTATCATAAGTAACCTCCAAAAGAATGAATACTCTGGAGCATTCCTGAAACTCAGGTTTGTGTAGCGAAATTCGCCCATTGAGTGACGAGCGGTTGAATCCCCTTAAGAGTGAACAGGGTATAGGGTGCCCCCTCCGCACGTTACCTCCTTGCAACAACTCCGCTCCCCACCTTCGCTACCTGTATTCACTACAGCCGCCTTCGCTCCGACAGCGCACCAGCCTTGGAAAGCACCCAACCGACCTTTGTGCTAGTACTGCGGAATCAAAGGTAATATCGCCTAATACTGCGGGAAACGCACACTGTTAAAAACAAAACAAAAAACATTCTACGAAAAAAACACGAAGAGAACATGTTCCATCTTTCAGCATTTCATCCAATGTACTGTTTTCGCCCACAACCAGGTACTGTACCCTCACACTAAGGAGAAAAGTAGAATAAAACATAACATAACATAACATAACATAACATAACATAACATAAATAAAAACAAACATAACATAACATAATAAAACATAAAACACAAAAAACATGAAGAGAACATGTCCCGTCTTTTGGCATTACATCCAATGTACAGTTTTAGGTCGCAGTGTCGGCATAGTATACTCCAGTGAAATTATTTGGAATGCGACTCATAGATTGAACTCAAGTATTCCGTGAGAACACGATTTGGGCTCGTGAAAATCGATAGCTCGACAAGCATTCGGGAAGTGACCCGTGTCCAATCACTGCAATGACAACAATAGCCGAACCATAACAATGTCTGGAACTCAGCGCTTCTCCTATACTTTGCCAACTCGTGGACGCTTGTTGTGGCTGCAAATTAAGAAAGTGAACGCAGCTCTTTTTTTCTTCTGCGACCTTTATTGGATGTGGTAAAAAACGAGCGCGTGTTTCATAGGCCGTTAACGTCAGGGATTCGTTGTAAACGGTATTTGCGAAAATTAAAAAAAAATCGACGCTTCGCTTTTTAAAGGAGCAGTCTACGTCTGTTTATGAAACCGTGGCATGGCGCAAGCATACCACGAGTGCACGGTTTTGGAATCTGAGTAAGCAATCATGAAACGCGCGTATACCTTAAAATTTTATTTATGACTTTCAAGTCCCAAAGACTTCTAAAACAGTTCTGACAGATAAGCAGCAGTCATTAATTTACTTATATGACCGATTGAGTTGAGTGACTCTTCGGTTAAAATGGATGGCGTTAGGATTAGTGTGGTAATAAGTTGGATTAAATTCATTTGAGCTTAGATTAAATTGGAGTACAGCTGGATTAAATTTTCGGACGCTCGGAATAAAAAAGTCGTCATTTAAATTATTATGAGCGGAAAAACCTAGAAACAAAATGCTGTACCGCTGTCAATACCAAGATCTCGTGGCCATAACGATACTCTTTCGCGCGCTCTAAAAAAAAAAAACAAGAAGAAATTTAAAAAAAAAATAAAAGTTGAGACTAAAAGTGTTTGTACCAACATTCTTGCTCTTGTGTCTAGTGCCTCGAAGCTTAACTTAAGAGCTTGTTAACAGTTTGGGGTAATTTAAATTTCTGCCTTGCAATGAAAGCTAATGAGTGGTTTCAAAAGACTGGAAAAGCAAGACAGGCAATGTCTTTTACTTCAATAGGGTAATAGCTTATCCTATTGTAATATATGCAGTGCAAGGAATTAAAATGAAATATAAATTTGTCCTACACATGTTTTTTTTTTTTTAAGGATTCTTTCTTTTTTTCTTTCTTTTTTTTTTGCTAAAAAGGACTTTTGGGGGCTGTAAGGGTGCTTCAAAATCGATTTAGTTCAATCAAGCCATCGAAAGATTTACCATAAAATATTGATCAAATCAACCAAAAATGGAGGATTTCATGTCAAAAGATCATATCCAAAACAAGTTGCCGCTGATGTGTGAGCTCATTCCAGATTGCACCAAAAATAGAACGCTCGAACTAGTACAAATTACGGTATGCACTCAAACTGTATTACTTAGAGCGGTGTTTGAGTTCTGGTCACAAGGGATATGCTATGTCGGAACTTATTGAGCCTGTCAGAGTTAGGGTTGTTTTCGAAATTGGAGGATTCACTGTAGCTGGATTGGAAGAGGTTGTAGCAGACTGATTCGGATGAATATATTTGCAGTATTTGAAGGTGTACTGTATAAATAAATGAATTAATAAATATCAAGCGTATTAGTTTGTCTAGGTAGGAGCACTAACTAAGGATGCGTAAGTAAAACACGCTATAAGTTTTCTTGTAACTAAAGCCATCTCACTTTTATCATACCATTTCATGCAGACAACTCGTGGGCACGATCCCGGATCAGGGGTGCTGCAGTCTTCACGGAAGGTGGCTCTAGTGCACCCTATAGGGTCCAATGAGCCCTTCAAAGACTTTCAAAGTTCAAGAAGTGGCAGGAGAGTTCATCGCTACAGTTTGTTTTAACATATGAAACTAAGAACTGGCTCCTCCTACAAAGCCCTCTACTCTTTCTACTTTAACGGAGCGAACGTTGGAGAGGAGGCGAGTGGAAAGGAGCACACTACTAATCGTGGTGTCCAAACAGCTTTGCCGAAGCGCCTTGGGGCAGCGTTGCTGACATGGACCAAACTTTAGGTTATGCATTTTTTCATATATCTGTCAAATTTGTTTTATCACCACTACGTACCCCCATACTGAGATTTCGGAGATTGAGCCGAGAGGCTTTGTTTGTTAATTAATCAGGATACATATTTTCACAATTTATTTTCTAGGGAATGCTGTAAGGTGATAACAGAAAATTTTATTTAGTCAACCGGTACTACAGGTTTTGGAAGTAAATGTTACGCCTTTTGAGGCAATAAAGAGTCCTCTTTCCTTCACAATGTGTTGACTGCATTGGTTAAACGCCATAACGACCCAAGAATCTACATTTCACCTTTCTTCGAATCTTTAGGAATTTAGGTGTATATTTTATCTTTGATGCATGCTCCTAATGCAGGCCACCACCGGAGTTCCTTGCACAAAGAATGCCGAAGCCACACCATGAGGAAGATCGGCTTCACCAGCGATATGTGCATGTATCTTTGACACAACAGGAGCATACAAATAATTTCACGAAGTTATGGACGTTGCAGAACTGGACTTACAAAAATTGTCAAGTGATACAGCGTGTCCCCTAAAACATTTGAAGTGTTTTATCACCATAAAAATATACTATGAATTGCCCAAACGCTCAGTCTCCGATCAAATTTAACGCTAGCAGTCTGGACCAGATGTCAATCTTTCAAAACTTGCCATCATATTCGAAAGTTATATTTGATTTTCGAAACGTTTCAGTGGGAAAGTAAGGCGCATTCATGTAAGCTCTTGCCATTTATTTCCATGCATTCGTGAGCAGCCATTTTCCTATATAAATATTTACGAATGTCAATTACTAACGTTTGAATCAAATAACGACTAGCTCTAAAACTTCGTAATTTGGTTCAGACTGCTTGCACTTAGTTTAAGTGCAAACTGAGCGTTCGGCGATGCATAGTTTAGTTTTGCAGTAAAGAAAGCTCAACATTTATTGCGAGGACACCTTGTTGAAATGGTGAGTGAGCAGTCATATGAAAAAACGAAACAATTGCTGACAATGTTGCCAACAGAACATTGCTGTTTTTGAACATGATGGCACACTTCCCGTAGCTAGGAGCTAACAGCACTTGTACCATCATAGTGGTGTACGGGACACATGCGTGCTAACCTTGTTGCCGAAACATGTATTAGGGTACGTGTTCCATAATTCACTGATATGGAACATGTTGTGCCAACAAGGTTAGCAGAATCCTAAGTGGAGAAAGTCTAAACAAAATTGAAAAATAAAGCTTTGTCCAACCTGTACCACACGAAATATAACAGGTTTAAGCCAATTAAGAAATAAAGATTTTTTTTTTTTAAATAAAAGACAATTGAAGGAAGGAGAGAAGCGCCACAACCCCTGTAATGCCCGTGCCCCACTAGAGCGACGGACAGAAACAAACGACAGCGGAAGCCTGGTTCACATGCAGCGGTTTTGGCCCTAGGGCGGCGCGATTTCTGCCGTCGCGGCGCTCTGGCCAGCACTGAGGCGGTTGAGCGCCACGAGCGCCGCGACGGCAGAAATCGCGCCGCTCTAGGGCCATAATCGTTGCATGTGAAACACGCAGAGTCTTTCGCGATTTGAGAGGCTTTGTAGAATAAAGGAGGCTATGCTCAAACACGAGCATCATGCACGCGAGGGCATCTTTGGCAGACCACGGCCGGACTGGAAGCGCGCGCTCTCTTTCTCTTCTTACGGCCTTTGCAATCGGGGCAATCGCCACCTCCCGCCGCAATTCGCGGGGGGCGCTGTCACCTCACCCCTGGGCTACCCTTTGCCGTTTGCACAGAGCGCGTCTGACAGTGTATCTCAGCGCTGTCGCAACTTGCGGCCGAGATTTTTATAGCCTTTGACACCTGATCCTTACGTTTAGACCCTCAGCCACTATCTAAGGCGCTTCTGAGGAGCCCGAAACAGTGAATATTTGCGCACATCTCCGAGAGATTCGGGAGTAAAAGGTAGTAAGTAGAGACAGCGAATGCAATTGCGGAAAAACTATACTCGTCTTTACCTCCAGGACTTCTGTTGAAACTCAAGCACAAAAAGAGACGGAGCCCTTCTACGTGGAGGAACTTTAAATGATAAATAATTCATACACTCTTGTGAAATGTAAGCAGGCCCACTCTATCTATCCCCGTGGTCTGCATCATCATTTCATAGGCCGCACATGAAGTCGGTCAGCTGCTCTAGACGAGGGTGTAGTAGTCTGCACAATTTTCGCACACTGCATATTACAGCCTAAAGTGCTTCCCAAGGGCTTGTGCACATATCCAGCTGATTTTTCGTTTCTGTCCGTGACCGTCTTTGCATGGTTAATCAGAAGTATTCTGAGGAACTTGTTGCAAATTAAACCAGCCAAGCGCTTTGAGTAACTGTTGTCAATGCCCTATGGGCAACTTAGGATTGGCGCGTCTTCAAGATAGGGTGCAATGAGTGGTTGCAGAACTTCGTGCACATTTGTACGCGAAAAATGCTTAACTGCCTTAAAAAAAACGCAACAATATTGTCCAGAAGTGCGGGGAACCTAGGATTTGGATAATGAAGTCCGCTTTTATCCTGGCCTCGCAATAAGACGAACAGAGGATCACCTCTGCTACACGTAGTCAACAGCACAACACAGGCTTCGCACCCAAACTCACTAATGAGTTTCACCAGATAGCCCCCGACGTACTCCAGACAAGAGTATGTCACGGATGGAGATGGAGCGCAACGCTCTTTCAGTTTTTTCAGGTCAGTGGTAACCGAGTTCGGCACAGCCGCTGCCAACTGCTCAAAATCAGTGTCTGACCTCTGTATTTGCTTAGAAGGGGCCTTTTCTTTGACAATGTGATCAAGGGCTGCTGTGACACCCCTTCCATCAAGCACGTCACTCCCTCCACAGATGGACCGTAGTCGTCCATGTGTGGTAGAGTCGGTAGAGTGACTTAAATCGGAGCGAAGTTCAATAAACCGTTGCCAAAACAACAAGCTACGAAGCTCGAACACCAGCGCAAGCAGCTGGAAGGGACTCTCCGAGTGGGATGAAGTGGGGTGAGGTGGTTGCGCCCCTGGCGGCAAGCAAGTGAACTATATACGGAGAAAAAATGCCATTGACTCCCGGGCGATTGCAAAGGCCGTAAGAAGAGAAAGAGAGCGCGCGCTTCCAGTCCGGCCGTGGGCAGACTTGCAATTGCTCGTGGTTACTTCACGAGCACCGAACGACTATACTCTGTTTCACCTTATGATGTACCGCAGGAAAGGCTACAAGCGCGAGCTCCTTGCTCTGGGGCACATCTCGGCGGCACAAGCTCTCGTGACTTAAGAGCGGCTGCCAACGCTATGAGCTCGCGCTTCTAGCCTTCGCTGCGGTACAACGTAAGGTGAAACGAAGTATAAACGCCTGCCAAAGGTATCATCGCGAGCATGCTGCCTGGGTTTGAGGCTTGTCGCTGTCTTTTGCTTTTGTCTGTCGCTCTAGTGGGACACGGGCATAACGAGCCTGCAGTATCCGCGGTGCATTTATTGTTTTACTTTGTAGCATACAAAGATACATATACACACATAATTTTTTTTTGTTCTTGTTAACTCTTGCGTCTTGTTTCTTCAACTGTTGTCCTTTTTGTAGGTTTTCTGGTTCTTGAGTTGATGTTCTTAGCTGTTATGATATATTTAATACTTAGCGTGCAAGGCTGTCAAAGCTACTGGCGCGAGCGCGTGGCTTCATCTATGGTTTTGTGTCCGCGCGAGAACTCGTGCAAATGATCAACGAGATCAAGCCCCACGCTTGCGCTAGTAGCTTTGACAACGTTGCACACTAAGTATGAAACGGAGTATTGGCGACGTGAGCGATCGAAAGTGTCGCTGTGGTCGGCCCACCACAATTGGCCGAATGCTGACTATGACGTCAGCAAAGGATGTCTCATCGACAGAATTAAGAGGAATGTAGGAACTTCAATTTTGACGGTGATGGTAGTGTTGCTTTGAGAGCGCTATGATTTCAGGCTTCCACCATGCCCATTACGAACACCATCGAACTTGTTGTTCTCAAGGTAATGACGTCACGAAAGGTAACCGAACGAGGGCGCCACCGAAACATCTCACCGCTAATAGATATCAATATGGTAAAATAGACAATGAATAACTATTTGCATAAATGTTTGGATATTCGTATTTATAAATATTGTATGTAGAATGGTTTTAATGCGAATAGCATTCTTTGGATACTTCACGCACTTTTCGTCTATGTATCTATCTATCTATCTATATATCTATCTGGCTATCTAACCTCTTACGCCGCGGGTCGATAAATAAATAAAAAAGACCGGCGCCGGCGGGATTCGAACCGTTGACCCTTTGATCAGCAGGCAGACGCGCTAACCACAGAGCTATGAAGGCAGTCATTCAAGGCACTCTAAACACCTGTTTATATCTTTACCATCGCGCGCGTTCCATGCACGAGGGTCATTCCGCTCTCGTGAGGCTTAGCACTGCCCCTAGCTCACCCTCTCCCGCGCTCGGGAGAGGGTGATGTAGCGGCCGTGCTCACCCTCACGAGAGCGGAATGAGCCCTCGTGCATGGAACGCGCGCACTGGTAGCTGTGACAGCGCTGTAAGGCGCGTCCTATGGTAAAGATATAAACAACCGTTTAGAGTACCGTTGGTTGAGACTAGCTGAGACGCCAGAAAGTCTGGTCGGTACCATTTTGAGTGTTTGTGCGTATGGCGCGTGCTTTGCTCGCCTTCCTAAGTGACACAAACGCACGTGCTGGGCTGCGGGAGATCGTGCGCAGGGCTGTGAAAGTGTCAACAAATTTAGAATCGCCTCAAGAGTGGGCTGGCGTATCTAGAGTGTGCCGGCCACCTGACGAACGCGCATAACTCCGCACCGTTTGATGCTATTCGCATTAACGTAGATAATCATTCCCAAAGGATGGGTTCTGTTTACTCTTATATTTAACGAGCTAGTAATTTTTCTCTCCAAATTAGTTTGTAACGTCAAGAAAAATAAATTTCTTGGCGAGAACCAAGAAAGTTCAAGGTAGAAAGATATACAAATGACTTGTAGTGTATGTATTTATTATCTAATTTTTGATTGAAAGTTTTGAAGAAATCTGACCACATTAAGGCTTAGTGATACAATCTTGGAGGTGTTTAGTAGGTCGGAATTGATTTGTAGCTAGGAAATAGAATTATCAGGGTGTTGGATCCAGAAATTTTGTACGAAAAACTATTTTGATGGTGTGGCCAGAGAAAGTGGAGTAATTCAATGAAGAATTGCAAATACATTGGTGTGATGGTTTCGCATGTTTTCGTGAAGAATGATTTTGATGGTGCGTTCAATAAAATAGCTACCCGGCTGCCATTTTGATTTTTACATTTCGCAATGAAAAAACTGGGGTACTAATATCTCTGAATATTTTTATTATTTAATATGATTTGAGATTTATGTTCTTCATGCGGTTCTCTACCTAGTTCCAACATATTAAAGGGATACTTCAACGAAATTTGAAATATATTCGTCGTGTTCAAAAATAGGTTGAATGATCCACAATATCCTTAAATTACAATCGCACGTTGCTATTTTGATCCTGGTGGCTGTGTTTTTAGTTATAAACGGCCCACTCTACCAAGCGCTCGGAGAGGGCCCAGCTTAGAGCGCGTGACATCCGACGCAATCGTGATGAAGGTCGTCTCGGGACGAGCAAAGCTACGGCGAGGCTGACGTCGAGAGGATGGCTCTAGTCGTTCCAGCCACTGAAGCGGCTGCTTTTGTACAAATTTTGAGTGACGGCTTAATCTTTTATATTCTTGTAGGGGGACAATAGCTACTTCTGGAACACAAAAAGGGATTCTCAGGAAGACGGGAGTTTCTCCTTCCCCTCTTCTCTCGCCGTGGCCAGAGGCGAGACAAGCGTCGTCACTACCTGTCAAGGTTCCTAGACGGGCATTACAAACGAGGCGTTAGCGACATCCACCAGGTGCTCTTTGCTAATCGTTTAATTCGTTTTAAAATTCCCTTTCGTGACTTTTTTAACAAGATAGTGGTGTGTTCGATGAGATACTGCTCCTTTGAACACATATAGGCCATAAAATAAGCGCCGAAATTTCGTTGTAGTATCCCTTTAAGACGCTTATTGAAAAATAATGGTTTTATTAGCCTTAAAGGAATATACACGGTGTATTATTGCATAAGGAATTGTTAAAGCATTTTCTAATTACAAACGAATAAACGGTATTTTAAGGTATCCGATATAATTTTTTATTATGTACATTTGTTTTACTTTTTCATTTATTTACATGTAAACTTTTTACATTCTTTACATAGGTAATCCTTTCGGTTTTCACCATGTGCAGATGTTTCATCAACTGAGAGAAGGTTTCCCCTTCCTTCTTTTTTACATTAATGTATATTAGATTTATATCGTCGAGTTCCATTCTTTCATGAATTTTTTTTACTTAGTCAAATACTAAGTTTGGAAATTATATTAGTGTTTGTACTGTATATTTTGTTGTAATATTTTCATTTCTGCAGTTATGTTTGGATATGATGGTTCTTGAAGTTGATGGACAGTTTTGTTGTCCTTTGTCACAACGATCTTTTTGATTTTCAGGGTTCAGTTGTTTCAGGTGTTTCTGTGCAGCACACTTTATCTTATATCAGGTAGTTTCTTTGTTTTGTTTTTTTGGTTGTTCGTGCGAGTTTGCAAGATAAAGTCTGCTAGACCGGACGGTTTTTGTCCTGGGATGGCTCGCCAAATAACTCCTTGCCAACCCGAAGTGGAGTGGCACGCCACCAACTGTATCTGCCATCCACTCCTTTTTAGGGATGTTTTGTTATTTGGTTATGCGCGAGTCCACAAGAACAAGTCCGCAGGACCGGGCAATTCTTGGTTTATGATGGTTCTATCAAGTAACCCCCTACCGACCCAATTGGGAAGGCACGCCACGCACCATTTAGTCATCTTTGTGTGAGGTTTCCCTGCTGCATGTGTATTTCTTCTTTGTCCTTTTTATTGGATTTCCATCTCCGCTTGTACAAATCCCATCATGTCCTCAAGTATTTTTATTGCTTTGCCATTTACAATATTGCAGATTTGGTTACGGTGTTGAAATTGGCATAATTAAGTTGGTTTAGTTTAAGGCGAAAAAAGGGTCCATGGACAGGTGGTAAAGTAGTGTCCAAAGTCAATTTCGTTCATTCCACAAAAACATTTGTTAGTATTGAGGATTTTAAATCTGAAAAAGATAGAATAGCAATTTCGCATGACATGTGATTATGTGTGTTAAGAATTTTGATGGTGTTAATGTGTTTCGAATGTTCATTATGCTAGGAATTCAAGAACTCAGTTATTTCCCTCGTCCCAGTTCTTTCCATTCTCGGTCCCATTCTTTTCTAGCTTGGTTATATAACTGTTTTTCACATATGTTGAGAGTATAAACAAGTAATTATGTCTTTACAGGAATGTGCATTTTTGGAGCAATAATCTGCAAATTCATTTCCATCATTCCCGCATGTGCCTTAACATATACTGGTTGTAAATTAGGTTTCGTTTGATTTTTGTTTTAATAAATTGTTTTATATTGTGTATTCCTTTAGTTTTTGTTTCTGTGTTTGCAAGACTTTGGAGTCGAAAAATACTGTCTGTGTACATGGTTATTTTTGCATGGTTAGTTATAGAGGTTTCCATATGTTTTACTGCTTGTTCAAATAGCTGTTTTTTCTGCATCATATACGGTAGCGTGTTTAGGCAAGTTGTATTGTGCAATATGTTTTATTTCATTTAATGGTGTTATAATTACAAAAGCTGCACCAACTTTGCCAGGTGTTAGTGAACCATTTGTGTATATATGAAAATTACTTGGGATGGTTATGTTTGGTTGATATTCTATATTGTATTTAGCTGATGGGTGAAATAACCAAGGATCAAAATTGTGCTTTCTATTATTTGAGTTAAATTCCTCAAATTACATTCTATTGTTTCATCTGCTTGAAATAGCAGAAATTGTTGTACTTGTTTTATAATGTAATATAAAGATGAATAGTATTTCATAATATCGAAAGACTGATGTTACTTGTAGTACAGAATGCTCTTGATATATTTAATAATGGTCAGCGTTGTATTTTTACTACTTTATCTAGTTACGTGAGAATTGTTTGTTGTTTTGCACCATGTGATTGCTACATATACAATATATCTTTCAATACACCTAAGATTTTCCCCCTGCTGTTTTTGATTAACACCCCAGTTAGTTAGTTTTTTTTTAATGATGATCTTTGTGTTGTATATTTTATCGCTTTTTCTCGGATATATTTTGCATGGGGTAGAAAGGACAGGTTTGCATCAAATATAACTCCCAGTATACTCATTGAAGGTACATATTTTAGACTAATATTAATAGATCGTATAATTAGTGGGCGTGTCTGCGTTAGTCTTCTACCTGCAACAAAAATCATACAGTGGCATTTAGAGTGATTTAGAGTAAGTCGGTGTTCTTTGGACCATTGAGAAACGATTTTTAAACTTGCATTCGCAATGTCTTCTAGAGCTCTTCTAGTTGCACCAGGGATAATCAAAATTGTATCATCTGCAAATGTTTTATGGACACTTGTTTTCTATTAAATAATTTAAAACTAAAGGATACCAATCTGAGTCAAACGCGCTTTGGAAGTCTAAGGAGATTAAAACTGAATGTTTATCACAGGTCTTATTTTCTTTAAGTATGTATTTTAGTTGATAAAGAGCAATTTGAAGCTGATTTATTATGAATGAATTCATGTTGTTTAGGATGGAACAATATTTTTTATAAAAAATGATAGAGACGAGAATTTAGAAGTCGTTTGAAACCTTTTCCTCATATTAAGTTTAAACAAATTGGTGTATTTGAATGAGAGTTCTCTGTTGGTTTATCAGGTTTGTTTAAGATAATTAATTTAGTCTTTTCCCACTCTATTAAAAAATAGCTATATTTCAGAGCACTATTGAGTATATTTAATAAAAATTATGGATGTGAGAATAAAATGGATTGCATTATGCTTGCGGTTATATTATCTATCCCTGGACTACTTCTAGAATTCAGTTTTTTAATTATTTTCTCAACTTCATGTTTAGTAAAATAAAGGTCATCAGGCTTATATGTTTCCATATTAATATTTACTCTTGTCTCCTTTTGTGCAGGTGTATCTATTTCGGAATTATCCTTTGAAAAAAACTTTGTAATATCTGTGCTAGAGATTCAAGAGTGTCTGTGATTAAAGTACCATCTTCTTTTAGTGTGGGTGGAATTATAATTGGTTTTCTGAGTTTTTCAAAGGCTATTTTATAAGGTAATCCAAAAATATTTTGTTGTGCGTTATCTGTACAAAATATTTGCCATGAGGTGCCTTTCGCGTTGGAATTTCCTGTTTTATAATCTTTAAGACATTCGTAATAAGCTTTCTTGGACGTTTGTTTTAAATCTGCCTTTTTACACCTTTGATAGCGGCGTCTAAGAGCTCTTACTTTTTTTCTCGTGCTGTCTAATTCGTTTGTCTACCAAGGATGTGTCTTGTGTGTATGTTAGACATTACGCATAAATTTGTTTCTATACCTTTGGAATTTCATATAAATATATTTAATATTATTTTTAATTGGAAGACGGAGGTTATTGGTTTTTGGTTATTTGTTGGAACAAACGCTCGTCATGAATTTTATTTGTTAAGTGCAATTCTTCTTTTTTAGTTAATTGTTTTACTGGTATTGTTTTTTCGTGAAATAGAGAAAAGAATATGTATCTCTGGTCACTGAGAGAATCAGTTTCCAGAACTTCCCAAAAGACTACTTCTGATAGCATATTGGAGTTTATTAACGTTGTGTCTATCCAACTTTTACCATTAAATATTTCGAAAGTAGGTATAGAGTCACTTTTGTTAGTGGTTGTTAGGTTATTATGCAACATAAATTCAATGAGTTCTCCTCGTTGATCTGTTCTCACTTTTCCCAAACACTTCTCTTAGCATTAAAATCCCCTTGTATAATTAAGTTTTCATTTTTTATGTTTTGTAATTGGTCGTTTAATAAGAATATATATTCCGTAAAATTACTTGATGGTGAGCAGTATATGCCAATTAGTATACATTTCTGTAGCTGTTTTTGTATTTGTACTATTATTTTGTCACGTTCTATTTTACTTGGAAATGCTGCATAATCTTGATTTCTTATATTTATCGCACATAGCGTTTTCAGTTCTGCAGCCAACACTATATCGCTCATTGAACATCCTACTAAATAGTTGTTTGGTATATAAAAGGGTTCTTGAATGAACAGTATGTGTAATTCCAGATCTTTCACAACTCGAGAGAGGTTGTTTGCTAGCTGGTCTTTGAATTGGCTAAGTTTATTTGTAATAGTTCTAACTTGCTATTTTTATAAGTTTTTCTTTTAGGGTGTCTTATAGCCATTTATAGGTCAAGAACGAAGTGGAAGCTCCTCCCACCCTTTTCTACTCGCGGAGCGAACGGTGGAGAGGATCGCCTCTTCAGCGTTCGCTCTACTAAAGTGGAAAGAGGTGAGGAGCCCACCTCGTTCTTAGCTGTCACCAACTATAGATGAGTGTGAAATTTCCTTCTTTCCGTTTCTTGTTTGTATATCAAGCTTGTTGTGTCATAAAAAGAATGTGTTGTTGGATGTGCTGTTTGTTGTCCTCTCCTTTGATTTGCTGCATGCTGTGCATTTCATTTCGCTTTTGCATCTACCCACATGCTCTACTCCACAGTGTGGGCACACCGGCGCATCAACTTGGCAGTAACGGCGCGTGTGCCAATACTGGCAGCATTTTGAGCATCGTACCACGTAAAGTATTCTGTGATTGGACATCTGGTCCAACCAAGATATATGTATTGTTTTTCTTTTAACTTTTTGTAAACTTGTGGGTCCATATCCAGAGTCAAAATGGAAGATCCACTGAAGCGGTCTGGAAAGATGGATCTGATGGTGACTGTTCCTCTGTGAGTTCTAGATCGTTCTGTTCTGTCAACTTCTTAAGGACAGTTTTGCGGGTGACTGACGGATCAACTCCTGTGATTTTGATCTGTGGTCTGAATCGGGCTGGGAATTTTGGTGCTAGAATTTCCTTTCCTACCTCGTGTGTCTCGATGGCAGTCTTTAGTCTTTTGAGCCCTGCTTTGTTCGCTGCCTGTACGCAGACTCCGTTTGATCTTATGTTTTAATGAAGACCTGTTGGATGTTAAGGTCTGCTGGATTGAAGTTGGATGTCAGAGATCACCAGGTGTTTACTTCTGGTTTCAAAAGTGTTTCCCTATGTTCATTTTTTTTTGTGTCTGGAAGGCTCCGGTTTAGCCGCACTCTCTTCAGGACCCCGCGACACTATGGTCACTGCCTCCTGAGATGCAAGCACCGAGGCGTAGGTCACAGGGACACCCCGGTCCTGCTGGGAGTGCAGCTGGTCTACCTTGCCTTGCAAGTGAGCGACCTCCATGGCCAGGCGTGTGAGAGTGTCGCCGAATTCATTGATGTTTTTGTTTAGATGTGTTTGTTTAGGTCTGACCCTGACTCGTGAGTCAGGCTTTTAGCGTGTCTTTTCTTTAGTGTGACGGCTGCTTCTCTTACTGAGGAGTAGTGCCGAAGCGCCGAAGTCACTACCAGATTTAGTCCTGGGGTGTTCTCCGGGATCGATGTTGAGGGTCCCCTTATTGTGCGATTCAGGTCAGTTTTCTCCGAGTTAGTTTCAGTTTTGCTCATCCTTTTTTTGTTTTTGGTAATATTTCGTGAGATTTTCTACTTAGAATTGTGCCCGCGCTAGCTGATAACAGGTCAATAAGGAAAAAGATGAAGTGATTTTCTTTTTAATTCTTCGTTTTTGTACCTTTTTGTTTGTTTTTATTCGTTATAATTTGGTTTAGCGCTGCTTTTAAGGAAGGTAATTAGTAATTTACAGTCTCTGGACTCGTATTTAAGTGTGATTATAGCGTTAGGTATTCAAATTCAGAGAAGAGTGAGTCCTTGAATCCAGGGGATTGAGCGATCACATCTAGGAAGTTGAACATTATATTTTTAAAAGAAATCTTGCATGAAATAAAGTAGTTAAAGTATCTTTGGATTCCTGGGTGATTCCGATTACCTATAGAATCCCGTACTTAAGCTTTCCTTTTTCTAACAGTGTAGGAATGACAACAGGTACGACAACTTCTATTGTCCCCCTTCCGCCGAGACCGAGAACGTCTAGAACGCCAGTCGAACAACGTGGCAGTCAAACAAGTACCTATCGTGACGTAGCAAGATTTGAAAGATAAGCGTATCTCAATCGTCGTTCCCCCTCTCCCTATCCACCTCTTTACAACGGAGCTGTTGAGGGCTAGTTTCCCCAGGATCGTGTCCGTCCTCAAATAACCTGATGACACAAAACTCGGGATAGCTACCGCCATCTATGAGCAACGGCGGCAACCAGCCAACCAGTTTGCCGGTTGTCTGGTCGCCGCCGTTGCTCATAGATGGTGGCAACCTTTCGAGCCTTTCCACTCTGGCTTGCGGACTTGCGGCCGGCCATTACTTCATTCCCACCATAGTACAGCTTCGCTGGTTTTCCTTCTTCACCAGAGTGGAAAGGCTGAAACATTTGGTCTCCGACGATTTCATCCAGCCAGACCTGCACGAAATACAGCGCGGAAAACTAACAAACAGAGCTCTTTGAGGGAGAACAGCGAGCCAGAAAAATCAGGTAACTTCTCCGATGCCATCCACTTTGATTGGCGTATTTGTCATAACACAACCCTTGACAATTTAGAGGAAGGCGGTGTTTGTCGGTGAAATATGATAGTAATACGCTCGTAAAACCTGATAACGTAAAACATAAATGGGATAAAAAAAGAATCAGACTTCTGAGGCTTGCCGAAAGTAGACATAGCGAGCTCCGAGAACACAGCTGGGAGCGAAAGCTCGGGCTGTGGAGCTCAGGGATTATTTCGTGCCCCACTACTGCATATTTCGATGAGAATAACCGACGCACCGGCGTCCGTTCATGTAACGAATACTGAGTGATGCACGTTAAAAACTCCAAGTAAGGACTTGCGCTGACTGTCCACATTTCCCGCCAACAGCTTTGAACCAACGTCATCACGTCTTGAGGAGAGACAGGCCTCGATGTATAAATATTCGCAACGTCCAATATGTTTGTTTTTGTCTGTTTTCATCTATAATTATTACATACGAAGATAACAACTCTAAGTATATAGGAGGAAAACTTGAAAACATTTTGTCTTCTTTTAAACTAAAGACGTGCTGAACTTAGGAAACAAAATATTCATTATTTTCGTCTTCGTAAGCCTTACTCTCACAATATTACCTTCTCCTAAAGTTGGAAAAAGTTGAAGATTTGCAGGGTATTGAATGTGCCATTCAATTTGTCGGCTTAGCCTGAAATGAAGCTTTCAAATTTATGTATATATATTTTTGCGCTCTGGCCGCTTTGAAAGACATTAATCTTCCTTTTTTTTTTTTACTTCGTTAGCTTTTTTGAGGGAAGCTCAAAATCTCCTATTCTGAATCAGGAAAAAAAAAACGAAGTTTATTTTGGCATCAGCAGAAATCGCCACCCGCCTTTCTCTGCCTGTCATAATTGTCATCATTAATTTCGCTCCGCTGTATCAGCAACGTTTCGTCTACCTTCTTTGTCCGGTGCCTTCCTTGTGTTTACTGCTCAAGTGTGGCAGGAAAAAAAAATTTTAGCCATAGAAAAGCACTTAAAATAACTCTTCCTCAATCAATGCATCTAGTTTATCATCAGGACACAAACTAAAAGCCTTCTCCGTGAAGACATTGCTGAATTTACTTGTTGCGAGATATGTTCACTTATAACATTTTAGAAAAACAAGCATAGCAAGGTTATGAACCCCTCAGGAATGTGAATTGGTGATCGTTTTTCAGTCGTGTCGTTTATTTTTTGTATCATCTCTTTAGTTATCAACTACTCTGTTCCTCCTAAAAACAAAGATTTTCGGGGCCGAGTATATTTTGTGAGAGTGCTCTGATGAGTTGAACTGAATAGCCAGCCTCATTACCAACCATGCAGAAACACGTAAATGTGGCATAGTCTTCCGTCATCGGTTGCTTGATTGCTTAGCTGCTTTCGCCAGTCCTGCTCCATTTTCGCTTTAGTTTTTAACTTGGCGGATCATCCTCGTGATTTTGTAGTTCTGATCTAATCGATTTCGAGAACTCTGTATTTTTCGTTGGAAACTCCTCTCTCTCTTGGCAAATCCTGACCGCGTTTTTCTATGCGCTCTTTTATTTATTTAGCACTTTATTGCCGTTGCATAGACTGTTGCAGAGTTTGATAACCGATTGAAGAAATCCGACGAATATTTCCTCGGAGCGCGCACCACGTAGCGACACCTTCGCGCTTTCGAGATGCTACGTGGTGACACCAGCTTTGTGACAGAAAGGCAGACGGCGCGTTCAGGCGGTTGAAACAATTCTTGGGTAACGAATCAGTTTGTTTTTAAGAATATTTTGTATCTTAAAGCTCTGGTATCAAGTGATAAACCGCAAAAATTAACCTGTTTTGTTGCAAAATGTAGAAACAATTATACTACACTGTTCACGCTGACATCCCTCCGCCGGCACCTCTTTTGTGTAAACGCCAAAATTTAGAAGGGAGGTGTTTTCTTTTATTTCTGGAGACGTATTGCGATTTACCAGTCAACTACGATTCTTCCTACAGAGGGGGTTATGGAGTGAGTTCATATTATAAAGTTTCAGACCCCTCGTGCCAAAAAGGTCGTTTTCAGCCTATCCGTAAGAAAACAAACAGTAATGTTTTTAGAGTAAAAGTCACAAGTTACCTGACCTAGCGAAGTATCGCGATACCAGCAATACATCACGAATGTATTTCACTACTCAGATATAATTATAATTTATGAAACGTATCTTGATACAGAAATACAGACACTCAAAAGGTATAACTAACATATACTGTCGCGATACATTCCAGTCCTGGTCAAAGTATAAGCAGGTCTTCATAACGCTCTTAA